>JZLH01S0437358.1:1853-13086 GCA_001188425.1 Eucidaris tribuloides
GGACTAGATAAATGCTTTGTTAATATTCATTAGTAAGTGGCCTGCTAGACTTTATTCACTATCCATAGCCATTGTCTAATGCTATTGTGTGGGGACTATAGACACACACCCTCACACACAATTCGATTTCTGTACAGTTTCAATTTTGTACAGGGGATTGGATATTGAGCAAAATCTGAACCCTAACTTTTTAAACAAGCATGAATTACATGAAACTGATTATTGATATCGTCTTCAAACCACCTGAAACAAAAATGTTCACTATTATGCTGTAACTATAATCAATGCCAGTATAATCTGTTGTGCAGTTTTTGTGTTATTAATTTTCAAAATTAACACATATTATTTTTAACACCTAGTACGTGTACGTACAAACCTATTGCACTACTATGGCACTGTCCATGGAGGTAAAAAGAGACTTACATGCACTGTTTAATAATAGACAAGAATTTTTGTCACTAGAGACAAAAAAATCAAATCGAAGTCAAACATTAACTCCACTAAAACTGCATTTCTAGCTTCTGACACTTTTCTGATGGTTTTTAGATATCAATTTCTTCTATATATCAGTGTATTTGTGGACTGTCGAATTTTACTAGGCGTGCAAAAGAGACACATTTAATTCGATCATCACATAAACTGAATTTAGCGCCATCACTGTTGCAATTGGGTCATCTTCTCGCGATGAGAGTTGATTAATTAGGCCACGATTTGTATTTAGAACACCTTTAACCCAGTGGTATAAATTTTAAAGTAAACAATGATTCATTAGAAAGGAATGCTTTAATAAAAAAATCCATTTGCATCAACCGTGTTAATTCTTTGTATGAGGACATTTTAAACACTGGTGAACAAAAGGCATGCACAAATACAGGCGGGAATTAATTACTTTCTTTGTCACTCACTTTCTTGCGAGGACACGTCACTTTCTGCTGGGGATTGAGGTCAGGACACGATGGTTAACTCCAAAATGATGATGAAAATATATCAATTTTCCCCGGCCATTTTCGTCATTTTTTGGAAATAAATATCGTCAAGTTAACGGTTCAATGCAAATGCTATTTTCGCTTTAATCATTTGGCAACTATTCCCAAATATTTTCGATTCAGAAAAGTTATTTCGTTCCCACTACGTGAAGACTCCTTTAAAAGCAAATTCGTAGTTGTTTTAAGAAAATTCACGTAATATTTCATTCAAATTGGCCTTATTATGTCCTGGATGTTGGGTGTATAATGTTTCGTGTGCGGCGTATAATTCTTGAGTGGTTGTGTTTCATGTAGGTGCAAGACGCTTCGTGAATGTCTCATTCCGGAGTCTCATTAGCAGTGGCGGCGCCAGGGTAAAATCATAGGGAGGGCAAAAACCAAGGGGGTGAAAATGTCCAAAAGGTCAAAATTTCGTGAATAACCCCATGATTTTCTGATTTTTAAAAATTTTAGGGGGCAACCGCCCCCGCTGCCACCCCTGTGGCGCCGCCCCTGCATAGGCCCTATACGTTGAAAATTAGTGAACCTCCATATTTATCCCTCAAATTTCAATATTTCTTTTTGCATAAAAGGGGAAACAAAACTGAATGAAATTCTTACAATTCTGGTTGCAAAAATGAGTAGTATTTTTTGCGCTCAAGCGCTCCGTGAATTTGACAGACGAATTCACATTCCTGATACAACGAGACTGCACTACAAAAGTGTCAGAGAGAACTGAAATTGAAAAGTTGTTAATTTATAGTCGAAAAGAAACGAAATTGGAAAATAGACATTTGCATCACCCTGGCACCTCAAAACGAAACCGAATGGACAGCTTTTACTATTGGATGACAACAGTCTAAAAATGTGCGGAAAATCTGTTCTTCAACAGGAAAAAGGGGCATAACTTCAAAGGCGTGCTGGTTTGGGCGTAGTTAGGCGCACATATTGAGGAGGTGGAACTAAAGTGGAATGGAGGTGCATATCTTTGGGAGGTGGAAAAACCAGCTGTTGAGAGCATGCAGAAATAGGGGTGTAAATTTCTTTATCCTCCTCTGCCTGGGGGAGGGGGTGCCATCCCTTGCCCTGAATAAATTGAAGAAGTGAAACACATATACACTGTAAAAAATACTTAACACTTTTATAAACAAATAAACACTTGAACAGGTTTATCTGGAAATCATAAACACATTTTGTTAGAATTTCTGTGTTTCACCTATATCCAAGGGCGTAGGCTGGGGTGCACTGGGTGCACGTGCCCCCCCCCCCCCCGCAGAGCCATAGGAGTTCCACCCTAATAGCAAAAAAGAAATTTGCACCACCTTTTTTTTTGCTTTCAACCCTGATTTTCTCAACTTTAGTTCCACCTCCCTAAGATGTGCACCATCCTGTTCCACCTCCCCGAGATGTGCACCTCCCCATGCCCAAACCGGCCTACGCCCTTGATATCAAAAGTTCGAGTTTATGACTGATTTCATATTAAACGTGTTCAAGTGTTTTTTCACCTTTTACCAAAACTATAATTCCAAGACAATGCATTCATATAATTATTAAAATGCAAAAGAGAAAGTCAAAGTCAATTGTCTTCATAAATTGTCATCAACAACATATAGGCGTAACCGTTAGGCCTGTAATTATTATTATCATTCAAGAAGAAGACGAAGGAGGAGGAGGAGGAGAAGAAGAAGAAGGGGGAGCAGGAGGAGGAGAAGAAGAAGAAGGAGTAGGAGAAGGCAGAGGGGGCTATATAGAAAGAAGAGAATATCTCGGTTTGAAGGGAAAGAGTATAAAGCAGTTCCCTGCTTTCCTTGGACCTTTCATTAAATCATATCAATTTATAAAACGTAATGTAAGTTCTTTTTTAATGAATGTTGTATCTCCTTATTTTATTGTTTAATATTGACAATTCACTTTTGTTTACATGGATTCACAATGTACAGAGCAATATAATTGATAAGAATCAACAAATAATAATAATTAGTCTCCTACAAAATGGAAGAACATAGAAAAATGCATAACGATATACATGTATAAGAATATACAAAATTATTCTCAGCTTACAAAACGTTATGTTTATTTCATTGACGGCATAACATTTTTCAAAAATAGGCCTATTGTAAATGTTTTGTAAAGATTGTTAAATGATGTTGGTACGAGAAAAACTCACTTAGTCATTCACTCGCTCATTGATTGATTGTTGATTGATTGATTGATTGATTGATTAATTGATTGATTGATTGATTGATTGATTGATTGATTGATTGATTGATTGCTTGATTGCTTGATTGATTGATTGATTGATTGATTGATTGATTGATTCATTCATTCATTGTTTTATTCGTTAATTCAATCATTCATTCAATTATTCATTCATTTATGCATGCATTTTGTACTGCAGGATTTGACTTCGCTAACTTTTCTCAGCCTCGGTTGTTGTTCGCAGAAAAGAAATGATAAACCCACAACCTATAGTTCTTCAGTTCATAATTTAAGTCCGGATTCAGGTTAGTGAGAAAACGGGGTTGCGAATTGATGAAATCGGAAATTAAATGTCATATGAAAAATAGATCACTGTGTTAGACTACTTGTTGAACATGTTGAATGTCTTTCTTTCCCTTTCCGATTGTTGATGCGTGCGTGGTTGTCGCTCAACCATGAAAGAAAGAGTTTCGGTGACGTCACTCTCAGACCAGCCGGTGCGATAATGGCGTCGCAGTAACGTGTATTGTTACCAGACGAGCAAGTGCAGAAGAGGACCTTGGTAGAATTTTTGGAGATTTGGACTCGTGGATGGATAGTTATTGTGAATTTCGCTGATAGGATTAAAATTTCAACCGGTTAGGATTACGAGAATTTATTGAATCGTGGGTAAGTTTTGGTAAATGTGCTGAGATTAACATGTGAGAAAAGTGAGCCGTCGGAGAATGAGGGAAGTGGTGGTGGTGTGCGCGGATACCATCAATCAGTGGGGTCGCACTGCCGCGGCCACTGGCATGACTGGTTCTCCCGTACACTCATGGCCCCGCCACGCTGTCTCCCTGGGCCTGCACTGGGCCTGGTCGGCGTAACGGGATAACACCGCGGGATAACACTCCAGCACAACAAGTAACGATAGATCTCTGAATCTGATCCACTGTAGTAGACTAGTCTGGTTCTCTTGGTAGGTGGATGTCATGTAGATATATGTAACGTTAGACTCTATTTGTTCAACATAGATATGGTCCATAAATTTAAAAACTGCACGATGGGTGGGCAACTTTAGCTAATTGACATGATTGAAGTTCTTCATAACGTCAGCATAGCCATAGCAGAACTGCCATTTCAGTGAATGAAATTGCGTGAGACTCCCATAGGCCAATGATATAACAGAAGGGTCCAATTCGAAATTGCGTGAAATCACATAGAAATGCATGTAAACAAACAAAATATTAGCGTGAGAAAGGGCCAAAATGTGTGAGTTGCGTGAGAGTTGGCGACCCTGCCTGGTGTATCTCGTGTGTTCTGAACTGAGTGACAGGGTTGTATTTTTGTGTTTGTACAGTTTGCAAGTTGCAGAGTTGCCAATCTCGGTGAATGAAATTGGATGAGACTCCCATACTACCATGATATAACCCAAGGGTCCAAATGCGTGAGATCACATAGAAATGCATGCAAAATCAAACAAAATATTTGCGTGAGAAAGGGCCAAAATGCGTGAGTCTCGCGCTCATTGCGTGAGAGTTGGCAGCCTTGAAGTTGCAATGGGTTAAGTTACGTTTCTTCTGCTTCCCACATCTATCTTGATTCTTGGTGTGTACTCTGGAAATAATCCACAGGCGTCTCAAGATAAGGAAGTGATAGGGAACTCGGTCATTGATTCATTAGATCAGAACCAGGAAAAGACCATTTTTTGAAACGGAAAATCACTGTCTCTACTTGGGGACATCGGGCTTGTACAGAAGCCCAGCACATGGCACATTCAGAGATGCCTGGCTTCCACAAAACCCCAGGAAATGTTCTGACCTTTTCACCCAAACTAAGATTATCCTACCTACAAATGACTCTGTAGGGCATTTCCGAGCTATTTGGATTGTCGCGGACAGGACATTTAGAAACTTCTTTTCCTTGTAAGAATAAGACTGCTGAAGAAATCAAGCTAATATTTGTACATGTGAAAGACTTGTGGGCTGTGGCTGTGGGAAATAAATATCGGAAAAAATTGGGCAGCATGCATCTCTCTGATTGGCCGAAAGTGCAGCGTCGCGGACAGGACGTGCTGCGACATGGGTTTTGAAATGAAGTTGTACAAGTCTAAAAGTCTGTGAGTTTACAGGACTTGATGAAATATGATCTTGATACAAATGAAGCTTAGTGAATAAGGTTTACATGTATCAGTGTGGTTAATAAATATTTGCCATCGTTAACAAATTACTAAGTAATTAGTTTTTAATTACAGCGTCGCGGACAGGACATTTTGGAGTGTCGCGGACAGGACATTTTGTCCCAATGCTATATTGTACTTGTTTAACAATGGAAAAATATAATTTAATGTTTTAAAATCTCAATCACATGTAGCGTTCAAAATTCAGAAGATTTATAAGAAAGTTATGAATATTTTTGTCTTAAGCAAAATATGGACCCGTTAGTAACAAAGATGATCACACACACTAATGCACACACAAATGCACACATTATGACACATTCAAATGTAATAGTGAATGTGCTATGGTATCACACAGCTACACATAACAGGTTTTTATTTTCTTTCTAAATAGAAAGCCACAAACACATCCATAATCACACACATAAACACACAACATACTTTACAACATACACCCATACAGCACACATACAGACAACAAATAGAAAAACTCACATTTTTGATATTTAAAAATACATTGTCCTGTCCGCTGCAATGATATGTCCTGTCCGCGACAAAAATGTCCTGTTCCGCGACGTTTTTTCCGCGACGACAGGAGATTTCATGTTAGCCTCAATTTTAATAAAGTTTTTCTACAACAATTCTTGACTTTCATAGTAGATATTAACTGCACCCGATCTTAATCCAGAGAAAATAGTCTACTTTATGAAGTGCCATACTGCGCAAGTATTAAAACTTTTTGATTGCTCAAAACGTCTGGCTGGACAGGAAATTGCATTTTATGACGGCAATCAGTAAGAAAGGCATTTCCAGAGGGGTTGCCATGTAACCATTTCCTAATTTACATGAAAATGCTTATTATGTTACACATAGAATGGGTGTAATATGTTTTCAGTTAATGTAAAATTTTTAAAATGTGTTTGTCCTGTCTTGCGCGACACAAAATGCTCATTTGGGAAAATCGAGGCATTGTTTCGATTGATATTCCAGCGAACTTGGTGGGGCAGAAAATCAAAATAAGTAGCAGTTAACCTTCAGATCATTGCACATTTTAAATTTCATAAATATTAAAGTAATGCAAAATTTCATTTTTAAGATTCATGTCGAAGACTGGAATGGTCCCTGTACCATTAAGTACACATTATGACCTGAATAAATGAAGAAAATCGTTTCTGGGTTTGAGACGCACTGGGATTCTGTATGTAAGCCCGTCGTCCCCAAAGGGTTAAATTGGCAACTCTACCACGTTTTGTGATGATGAGAGTGTGGATTGGGAAGAAGGAGTGGACTAAAGGAACCAGTTTGGTGGTGCTCCCTCCAAATTGTCTGTGCCCTCTTCTTGACCTGTAAATCTTTGGGGCAATATGTGGAATGTCTAGCTTGTTTTGGCACATGCAGGTTCTCGTTTCATAGGCATGCACTTGGTAAAATCATGGATGTATTCCAACTACTGTACACTGTACATGTACCTCTCGCTCCATTCATGGTGAAATTGTTACATGCCTGTGTAAGCTGTGGACTCTGTTTTGGATATGATGTGTATGCACAGGTGTACTTCTTCATTGTGTACTAGGTTAGAATGTAGTCCTACATGTAGTTTACATTGTTGGTTGTTTGGTTAAATAGTTTACCCCAAATCTCAGTGAAGACCCCATAAAATAGGTTATATTGGAGTTTGGTAAACATAAATTGAATGGTATCTTTTTAATGGATTATTTACGATTGATGGCTGCCCATGAAGAGATAGAGATGATGGATTGTTCTTGATTGTAGAACAACTAATTTCCTGCGATCTGTTCATAGTTTTCTATGAAATCAAGTTTTATTCACTCTGTAAAGTGTGCGGTTTCTGATACATTAGAAGTTAGGATCCATCTTTTGTGTCTTTCTGATAATTTGATTTGCCCTCTGTGTAGACTGTGTGCTGTGCAATGTGTGACCCAAGATTATTCAATGGAGCTTGTTCTTTGCACCAATAGTGTAGCAAGCTGTATTGAATGATCCACCTGGAACCAAAAGAAATTTAGTTGTTTAGCCTGTTGCCTCTGAGGTGACATGATTTCCTTACTGTATGGCACATCTGATTCCTGTGGGCATGTGGATGAATTGCCTCGTGCATAGGAAAATAAAATATTTGTGAAAACAAGTACATGTGAATAGATCTACAAAGTCAAATTTACATAAATTGTAAGCATTGTACTATGGGGTTTCAATTTTACATGACCATTACAGTAGTCTGACTACTGATACAATATTACCTAATATAAAAATGAGTACCTGCTGATCAAAGTTTACCAAATCGAAAATCCATTAATCCAGACCAGCTAAAGTGATAAGCTAACATTTACCACAATTAAAAAAAATCTCGGCTACATGATTCCCCATGCTACCAGTGTCTTTGATAAGGTCTAAAAATGAAGCCCTGAAAAAATTGTATTTCAAAATGATTATTTAGTGCTTTCAAAAAGTGAAAATCGTAAGTTGGCCGGATTCATTTCCCCATTTCTTCCCATAGACTTACTGTGTGTAGATCTAGGCTATTTTTACTCGCCCCGAGTTTTAATTGTTTATTCATTCATATCTTGCCAGTGGCAGCATAAACTTCCAAACTTTTGTATTCTAGGGTGTTTATTTGTCCATTCAAACTAGGGCTGAGTCGAAGCACCCGTTTAACGTTTACACGCCCGTCAGAGGGTGTAAATGGTTACAAATTTCCGTGTACGTGTAAACGATTTTTACTCTTTTTTCTATTCTAAAAGAATACATCCAAAATCAAACTCCACAATTTCTTTCTAGCGTAATACGGAAGTTAATATCAGCGCTAATAATTGCTCGTCCTAAAAAACGAACTCTCCGCGATCCTTTTTAGCGAAATACGGAACTTGATATCAGCGCTAATAATTTCTTATCCTAAAAAACGGATTCCCGACGATCTTTTTTAGTGTAATACGGAACTTAATAATATCGCTAATAATTTCTCATCCTAAAAAACGAACTCCCCGCATCCTTTTTAGCGCAATGCGGAACTTGATACTAGTGCTAATAATGTCCGACCCTGAAAAAGCGAACTGACCGAACTCCCGACATTTGTTTTTGACATCGATTTGCCGACTTGACAAAATCGTTTAATCCGTAAACGCCCGTTTAGGAGCACCGTTTAAACAGAAATTTTATCAAACGGGATGACTCAGCCCTAATTCAAACACTCAAAGTTTGACAATTTTTTAAATTGAAGCTACACAATGTTAGCCTATCACTTTAAGCTGGACCAGTGTCAACTAGCGGACTTGCGACTTGGCATGTGAAATCTACAGATTAACTTCATACACTCAACTTTACTAAACTTGCCATTATGATTCACTGTTGAATGTTGATTGCAAAAACTGCAGGACATGAAATTAATTAAAGGTGTTTTTTGAACACATACAATACACTGTGCCCTTTGGGCAAGTGAAATTATCACTTTCGGATTTTTACTTGCCCAAATGAAAAATTTACTTGCCCGAAAATAAAACAATAAAACCATTAAAAATGATTTCTCACTAATTTTAAACAATAAAGCTTTTTTTATAGCATTGGACATTTGTTATTTTAATTCTAGGGGTTGCAAAAGGTGTGATTTATGAAGTTCAAGAGTCATAAAGTTAAATTACAACTGAACGTTAAATAAAATCTGAATTTAGTATAGGGCATTTCGAGTATTTGGTTGTCGCGGACAGGACATTTAGAAACTTCTTTCCTTGTAAGAATAGACTGCTTAAGAAATTAAGCTAATATTTGTACATGTGAAAGACCTGTGGGTGTGTGTTGGGAAATAAATTATCGGAAAAATTGGGCATAGCATCTCTCGATGGTCGAAAGTGCAGCGTCGCGGACAGGACGTAATGCCGACATGGGTTTTTGATGAAGTTGTACAAGTCTAAAAGTCTGTGAGTTACAGGACTTGATGAAATATGATATTGATACAAATGAAGCTTGCGTAATAAGTTTACATGTATTAGTTGGTTAGTAAATATTTGCCACCGTTACTAATTACTTGAAGTAATTAATTAATTACAGCGTCGCGGACAGGACATTTTGGAGTGTCGCGGACAGGACATTTTGTCGCAATGCTATATTGTATACGTTTAACACATAAGATATAATTTAATGTTCTAAAACATCAATCACATCAGCGATCAACAATTTCAGAAGACTTAGTAAGAACTTATGAATATATTTTGTCTTAAACAAAAAATACGTACCCGAGTACCACAGATGATACACACACACTAATGCACACACAATGCACACATTATCACATTCAAATGCAATACTGTACATGTGCTATGTACCACCAACACGTGCATACATCTACCTTTAATTTTCTTCTAATAGGATAACACAACCACATCCATAATCACAACATAACACACAAACATACTTTACACACATACACACACATACAGACACATACAGACAAAACAAAAAAAACTACATTTTATGCATATTAACAATACATTGTCCTGTCGCGACAAAATGTCCTGTCGCGACGAAATGTCCTGTCCGCGACGTTTTTGTCCGCCGACAACAGATTTTCATTAGTCTCTAACTTTAATCAAGTTTTTCACGATTCTTGATTTATAGTAGTTTAAACTGCCCCCATCTTAATCCAGAGAATTAAATCTTACTTTATGAAAGTGCCAAACTGCAGAAGTAATTAAAACTTTTTGATTCAAAACGTCCGGGACGGGACAATTGCCTTTATGACGGCCAATCAGAAGAAAGCATTTCTAGAGGGGTTGCCATGGTAACCATTCCTGAAATTACATGAAATGCTATTATCGTCTACAGATAGAATGGGTTAAATATCTTTTCATTAATGTAAAATTTTAAAAATGTTTTGTCCTGGTCCGCCGACGCAAATGCTCATTTTTGGAAAAATCACATTATTTCATGACTTTCCACAACTTGGTGCAGAAATCAAAATAAGTACAGTTAACTTCAGACATTGCACATTCTAAATTTCGTAAAATATTAATGAAACAGTAAATTTCATTTTTTACGATTCATGTCGCACAAATAGCTCGGAAATGCCCTATAAGTTAACTGAACACAACATTTGAGACTTTTTTTGCGGGAAGGGGGGGTGTAACATTTTTTGACATGTTTTACTCATTTCATGATCAAAATTTTACTTGCCCAATTGGGCAAGTAAAATGTAACAGTTTGAGATTTTAGTTGCCTGACATGAAATTTTACTTGCCCCGGGCAAGCGGGCAAGTGCTAGTGTCGAGCCCTGACTGTGATATTGAATGCATAAGATGGATCAAATCTGAACAGTAGTTGTAACCTGCAAATCAATGACACTCATTTTAATGCAGGTAGACCAGAATCAGCACTCTTCAATAATTCAAGTTGATATAATCCTATTACAAAAAGATTGATCTGCCAAGAAACGGTTGTGACAGTCTAATGACGGAATTCCTGTTGTTGTTTCTTGATCAATTGTTCTTTTCTCTGTTTCATCAATAAGATTTGATTGAAGGTCACAGCACAATAACCCCTCAATAAAGAGCTGCATTATATTTGCTGAACCACAGAATCAGACTCTGAGCTGGCCTTGGTAGAGTTTGCCTGCAGTGTGGTCTGTAAGAAAAGAATGGTGTACTACAGCTACAGGTACTCTGTATGTACACAAACAGAATCGAAGTTGGAGGAGTGAGTTGACAGAGTTGAAAGTATACATGTAATTCCCTGTTTGTCTCAATTCACGCAACTGCACATTCACTATTACTGTTCTACACATACAGTACATTGTATAGTGATATGTTTGATCATGTTTTGTATCACTGGAGGTGTGGTGATCATTTTGCAACAATTTGCTGCATTATGAGTTCAGAAGTAGAAAGTGATGCCAATTATGTGC
>JZLH01S0437369.1:0-12405 GCA_001188425.1 Eucidaris tribuloides
AAAATAAATATAATAACATAAGGTTCCAAAGATTGACTGGAAAAACAACTGCCGAAAAGTGTCGGGGGGGGGGGGGGTGGAAGCAAATTTTCCAAAAATCACTAAACAACTCCTGATTTTCATTATTTTCAAAACAAATTGGAGCAGCTTCCCCCACCACTGTCGTGCCACCCCTGGTTTCACCTCAGTTGGTTCTCAAGGCAATTATATCACTGGAGTACTACCAGTCCCCCATTTTGTTGATATACAGATAAAAGCATACCAGATTTGCATCATAATATGGAATAGACTTCAAATTCAATCAAAATGTAGGATTGATGGGTAAACAGGTGGCCCTAGCAATGCAGATTTTACAGTTAATATTGTCCAGTGTTCTGTTATTTTCAACTACTCTTTGCTGTATTAAAGTGACATTTTCAGAATATCTTTTCATACATGTAGATGGTGGGAAAACAGTTGCTATTAAAATTTGGTTCTTCTCAAAACACTCAATTCTATTTGGGTTGAAATCTACAGTTGTCATCACTCCCAGCCCTTCGTCGATCCCAGCCTTGGTCCAGTGTGACTTTGAAGATCCGTCCATCTGTGGCTTCACTCAAGATACTACCGATGACTTCAATTGGACCAGACAGAGAGGATCGACGTCGTCCTCCGGCACCGGCCCCCCTTATGACCACACCCTGGGGACTTCCTTTGGTAAGTAAAAACCATGCCCCACTTATGACCACACCCTGGGGACCACCCATGGTAAGTGCATGGACCCAGGGTTGTATAGCACACTAGAGAGTCTTAGACTGGTGCCATATCAGTCGCTCACGATAGCAGTTATTTGGAGTGTTGTTTGATACAAGACATGGATTTTATGGAATGGAAAATGTATTAATACATGTAGTACAAATTCGTCAGTAGTTACCTTTCAAAGTAAAATGTTCTTAGAATTGTTTTCATTTGCTGTAATGCTCACCTACCGATACATTCACTGGCCGGCAAATTTTAGTGGCTACCTTTGTGTGACTTTAACTTTGTTGACGAGTACCCGTGCATACTAATTCAATAGCTGATATCCATGGAGTGCTTGTGTGATATCTACTGTGTACTGTGGATGACCGGCGAGGGTGTCGTGAATTGTGAAGAGGGACCCTCTGGCAATGATTGCCATGCTATGGGGTAGTAATAGCATCCGTCGCTCTGTAGTACCACATAGTTTGAGTGGTTAAAACAAAGATAAGTTTTAGGTTATTACTGATCATGAGCAAAATAAGTATCCCATTCATTCACTAATTACACAACTTCTGACAAAGCTATGTGATATACTGTATACGCCATATATTTTGCGTCCATATATTTTCGCGATTTTGCCTCAAGATGGGGAATTTGCGAGTGTATATTTTCGCGATTTTACATTCACTTTGTACTGAAATATCAGTAAGTCGCGAAATTCGCGAAAATAAAACCACCGCGAAATATTCAGCGTATACAGTAGAATGCAGAAATGATGATGTTAAATTGGGTCGGTTGTATATGTTGGACGCTAGCCAAACCGTAACTGAGTGCAACTGCATCTTCCCTGTTGGTAGAGACCACCAGCTGGGATGTGCTGCACTTGGTTCCACCACTGTCTACAGTCTACACATACATGTATTTTTGAACCAGAGGGATGTCACACTTTGGCACTCGATCTGTGTGGATAAAATTATGCAATCTGGAGTTGTTGCAGACAACTACGTAAGGGTAGTGGTTTTCCGAACATGTCTATGTAGTGGTATTACCTTAATGTGAAATCTGAGTATCAAAAAGCCTATCTGATACCTATTTACCTTGTTCCCACAGGATACTACATGTACATTGAAAGCTCTTCCCCTCGAACCTCAGGGGACATAGCCCGGCTCTACTCCCCTGGCTTACCGTCCCTGGGGGGTCACTGTGTGGAGTTCTATTATCATATGTATGGCAGCACCATTGGCATGTTGAAAGTCTATGCTGTTGTCAACGGGAGTGACGTCAGCACGGCGTTGCCAATTTGGACAGAAACTGCCGAGCAAGGAAATGAGTGGTACATAGCGAGAGCCAAGGCCTCATTGACGACTGATTTCCAGGTTTGTATCAAACTGTCTTTTTGCCTGTTCAAATGATTTTAAGAACGAGTTGTACCGTACCATGCCAGTCCAATGTGTACCATGCCATGATGGTTCGTTTGAGTGGTCAAGCATATATGTAGAAAGCATGGCTCCAAGGTACCATTTAATTTGGTACGCTTTGCACTCAAATCTGGGGAACCACACATTAACTCTTTCCACGCTGAATTAATTCTGAGGGGATAATAATGACGATTGTTATTTTGATATTTTCTTTAAATCTTGCTTTCCTTATTACACCATTTTACTGGTCATTGTTGTAGTTGTCGGTTTTAATGGCGCATATCAATTGATGACCGATTAATCACGCCATTCAATAGCTGTTGCTTTTATGGCCATTTGTTAGCTTTTCTAGTACTAACGTAATGGAGAAAACTAATTATTACGATTCGTACAATTTAATTGTACGAATGTGCAAAATAACAACATTCGCGTGCAAAGGGTTAAGTAAGGTGGGATGCGTTCAGGTGCTTATTTAGGCATTGCCTTGGCACAGTTAAATTTAAAATTTGTAAGTACACTGGTGTAAAGAAGAAAATACCAAGAACCCTTTGGCAAAGTAAAGTAGCTGGAAACTCGGTTTGGTTGGAATTATAGTGACCATTAGATATTGGATTGAATTATTGTCTCTTAGAGTTTTGATTCAGTAGCTGAGATTATAAATATAAAATTTATAAATACATTCAATAGCTGTCACCTCTCTATAACAGCCAACCTGTCTAATAGTTGTTGATACACAGTCAGACTCTTTCATAGTGGTGTGATATAAATGAATAAGTTTGTAATAGGTGCATTTGGGCAGTTGTTAATACTGCCTCTGTATCTTGATTTATCTCTTATTAACCTGTCTAGCATTTAATGGCATTGCCATGTTGAGCAACTTTAAGAGTGTGGAGTCAATTTTAAACAGCTATAACTTTTTGACTCTGCAGCAAAATAGATTGTGCACTGTGTTTGATTATTTGATTGATTAATTAATTGACACAGTTGCATGATTGCTTGACAGGGTGATTGTCTGATTGATGGTTGAGCCATTGATTGATTAATTCATTGATTCAATTAATTGATTGATTAATTGATTGATTGATTGGTGGAATAAATGACTTGCTGATCATGACATAATCATAAATTTATGGACTTTAGACTTAATCAAGGCTTTACTGAGATAACACCGTGTGAGGTCCTGTTTGTTTGTGTTGTACTTGCAGGTTGTCTTTGAAGGCGTGGTGGGAACCAGCTTTACATCTGACATCGCCATCGATGACGTCAGGGTGTCGACCAGTTCCTGTCAATCACAAGGTAAGCTGTGCTGTGATTGGTCAAAGTTTATTCTACTCTTTGTGTAAAGGCATTTCAATGGCTGCACCTAAATTGTGGAATGCTCTTCCCCTTAATGTGTTTATTCCACGGTCAGTTGAAAAATTTAAGGAACACATAAAAAAATGTTTATTCAAGACTGCACTGGCAGCTACGTAAAGAAAGCAAGTTTCGAGTTTTTTAAGCAAGTTTCGATTACGGCCATGGACTTTGCCCCCATGTGTGTAATTGTGATCAAATTTGGGTGGTAGCTGTGTCACAGGGGACCCCTGGGTCACCTGTGACCTTGTTAATGATCTTTTTGAGCCCAATTTTAAGTTTTTGAGCAAGTTTCTATTATGGCCCATTAATTTGCCACTACTTGCCCAAACTTGGGTGGTAGATACTTCATAGGGAGCTGATGGTTACCAAAAGGTCAAAAGGTCACCAGTGGGGGTCAATGACCTTTTTTGAATCCAATGTTAAGGGTCTTTTTTAAAAGCAAGTTTCACAAAACTGGGCAAGACACATTTTGGGAATTGTTAGTCTTGTGTTTTCTCAGAGGCAAATATTATTGCTGAGGTAATTAAAGTACAAAGTGTGAAATTTTCAGGAGAGCCCAGCATGTTTGTCTCACTCAAGTCAGAAACTTATAATAATAATAATAATAATAATCCATATTTTATTCGAAATAAACAGACATCACAAATTCTTCCGAAAATTCCGAAAATTCATTTTGCCCAATTAATCGTGGGCCAGGCAGCCACTGAGCAGCGCCAGATCGACGTTGCTCTATCCCTAAAAATCGTTGAACGCCAAACAGGGTAGCAGCAACTCCCATCTTTTAACATCTTTTGGTCTGACGCGGCCGGGCTTGAACTCCCGACCTCCCGGTTGTGAGGCGGACGCTGTACCAACTGAGCCAACACACCGGTTATGCCATAGCTGTCATTTAATTTTCAGTTTGAAACAGTGAGATTTGAACTAAAGCTATAAGATGACCTCAGTTTCACCAAAGTGCTTGATGTTTGCCTTGTTTTACTGTTATTCAAAGCAACTTGCTATGAGCCTGGATTTTCTCTTTAATCATTCTCATTTTGCAAATTCACAATTTTCTGTAATTGCATTCTTTCTTCGTGACTTCTGACATTTAGGTGACTGTATAATTGCCTTCTTTCTTTTGGGTTCTCTAGGTGACTGTGATTTTGAGAGTGATCTTTGTACATGGAGCAACGAGGTAGGAACGGATGATTTTGATTGGATCAGGAAGCAGGGTGGAGCCAACGTCATCCCTCGTACAGACCACACACAGGGCACAACCTCAGGTATCGTATCTTGCTTGTCTGAACCAATGCATTTCATTTGATCATATCAAGAAAACTGATTGAATTTATTGGACGACTTAAAAATTATTGATCAGATTGAGGTCAAGCGTGCATTAGGCTTTTTAATATAAATCAAATTAGATGGCATGGCATTCATATACTATTTTGCTTGCAATATAAGCAAATATTATACATTGTTACACTCAAGCAAAAGTCAATTATGAATTTTATTTGTGTATATATGTCAAATAATTTCATGTGTCTGTGTTTCTGCGGTATATAAATGTACAGAATGTATGCTTTTGTACATTTTAGGCTACTACGTTTACATGGATACTACAGGCCAGTCGCCAGGCAGGACAACACGTTTGACCACAGTCACCTTCCCCTCCCTGGTGGGAACCCGTCGATGCGTGTCGTTCTGGTTCTACCTAGAAGGCGCTGGACCAGGATCTCTGACGGTCCTACAGGCTAACACGGCGGGTGACACCTACAGGTGGCAAGTCAGCGGCACGCAGGGATCCTCTTGGAATTTTGGCCAGCTGGCGGTGTCGCAAGATACTGATTACAGGGTAATGCATCGCAAGAGTGTTTCACATTTTACGATCGCTACATAATTGATCTAATCTTTGTGACGCTGATTTTGAATTCAAACAAAACAACTGAATAGCAGGCTTGTTGTGTCAATAAGGGGTTGTATTACAATCTGATGGTTTCCCATTTCTGTTCTGGTCAATTGATCTAGACCAGACTTAGCATGAATGATCCTTAGGGGAAAGGGATAGAGGATTCTTGAAATGGTACAGCCACAGCTGGCCCCCGTGGGTTCCAGGGGGCAGGGGCCATTAGCGCCAATACTAGGTAACTTTCTAACCAGTAACCACAAGCCCATTTGTAACCAAACTCGGATGCATAACAGGGGCCTCAATGTAATCTGGGGTCAAAGGTCACATAGGAGACATTATGGGTATCACCTTTTTATAAAAAAGGATGTTAGCATTTAACTTAACGTGGGCAAATCAGCTGTGGCAAGGGGATGCAAATTTTTTTCAACTGGTTCATGTTGCTCCATTGGTGCCTAGATATCAGGCTTGAAGGGCCAAAACTATGCATAATTGTTGTTTTCTCTGTGGGCACCGCAGAGAGTTTGTGAGACCTCAGGTGAGCATCGTGCCCCCTAGGGCTTTTGTTCAAATTCTAAGTAAATACTGATCTTCAGATTTCACAGACATATCTTTCATAAATAGCCTAAGGTCATGGGTAACCTATTACTTTACTGGTAGAGGGTGTAAATGAGATTCTCTGTTCAGTTCAGTTCAGTTTAGTTCCGGTTCAGTTCCGGTTTTATTTCTTGATCAATTTAAAAAAACACAACGGTTTACAAAAAGTATGTACAATGCATAAGAATTATACAGTTTGAATGTTAACAATTATTGAAAAAGAAATAGGAGACGCAAGAAAGTTTATAAAACTTGATTTGTTAGGTCCCCAATACTTAAAGATCAATTAGTGAATTACATAGTTTATAATTGTGACCAGTACCACGATACCCTGATAAAGTCGCAAACCTTTTAAAACATAAAAAAATAATGATACATTTGATGACATTAATATGAATATTATATATTATGCACTTTCCTTAAGTTTGGGGCGTGCGACTTCACCAGGGATTCGTGGTGGCAGATCATATTTTAGAGCTACATACGTTGTAACAATTGACATTTACACACACAACACACACGCGCAACACACACCACTCATTACACTCACAAAGCAAAATACATTAATTGGCGAGTGAAATACAATTATGTACAAACAGTCAAAATGGCATGATTAGATATCACAATATTCATTAATAATTAATCGTTTAAGCTTTACTTTAAATGTACTAACGTTCGAACATGAAGTTATGTCATCGGACAGATTATTCCAAATGCGTGGACCTGAATGTTTAAAAGAGTAAAGTAGGGATTGACTAGTAACTATGGGATAATGGAATTTACTTCGTAATCGTGTATTGTATTCATGGATATTGTCATTATACTGAAATAGATTTGATATATTTGTTGGTGCGAGATTGTGCTTTATATAATACATGAAGGTTGCAGTCTGTAATTTATGAATGTCGTGTATTGTTAAAGTTTTTAATCTTGAAAAAATAGAGTGAGATGGGGCCCTGAAAGGGGAATTGGTACATATACGTAGTGCTTACTTTTGGAGTTTGTGTATGGGTTCTAATTTCGTAACACCTGTATTTGCCCATATAACATTACAGTACTGAATATAGGGGAGAATAAGTGCGTTGTAAAGCATAAACAGTTGTTTTTCAGGGAGTACGGCACAAAGTTTACATAAGATACCAATATTTTTAGATATTTTACTACTTATAGAAATACGATGGTCATTAAATGTTAAATTATCATCCAGCATAACTCCAAGAAATTTTATAGAGGTAGTGATGCCAATTTCATGTATATCAGTTAGTTTTAATCAGCATCTGGAGATTTATGTATACCTCCTTGAAAATACATACATCTCTGAAACTGTGGGGAATTTTTTTTTTAGTACTGTATAGGTGAAACAATAAAATACCTGTAGGATTATTCAGTTGACATAAGCAATGCAGGAAAAATTTATCAATCATCATTATACCATGTTAAAGACACAATTTTACATTGTGTAGCTTCAATTTGAAAAAAGATTGTCAAACTTTGATATCTGAGCTACATGATAGTGCTTAAATGAACAAATAAACATCCTAGAGTACAAAAGTTTGGAAAGTTATGCTGCCACTGGTAAGACATGCATGGATGAACATCATGCATTACATATTCTTCTGGTGGAGTGTGAAGTAGTCTACATCTATTAACACTTTAAATTCAAATGACAAACGTCACTGAAGTTCTACCAATGATATTTATCGTAAAATGAAGAAACATTAAACCAACTAATTGAGTTGAAATGTCTTGTCTCGATAGTATTTAAATTTTCAAAGAAAATCATACATTTTGGAAAAGTTATACACAAAACTAAAAACAATCCAGTCCCTTGTTGACACACCTGGATTTTTAGCCCAGCACCCAAAGTGTTAACATAGTAGTCTATTGGAGGAAATAGACAAGGTCACACTGACTATTTGATATGTCAGGGGCTTCTGTTTTAGACCTTATCAAAGATACTTGGAGCATGGAGGATTATGTAGCTCAGAGTTGTTGAACTGTGGTCTTTGTTTGTCTCCTTGTTTCATCTCCAGATTGTCTTCCAAGGTGAAGTGGGGTCATCCTCCACGAGTAGTCTAGCTATTGATGACATCACAGTCTCTGAAAATAATTGCCCAGGTAAGATCATCACACCACGTAGGCCTACTGTATTACCCAACTTTCCATGCTTTCCATAATGGTGTGTCTTCTGAATAAAGTACTGCAACATCATGTACATGTATGTGTTGGTTACTAGTGGGGAATTCACACAATAACAGTTTGATGAATGTTATGAATGACATCACATTAAATACTTTTGAAGTTTGTTGTATTATATTACATGTTTAAATAGTAAATGGGTCAGATATGTTCAGTTTAGTTCAGTTTATTTCACTCCTAAAAACAACATGTACAAATTTTAAAAAATCACATAAGAAAGTAACAGAACAGTAAAAAAAATAATATGTCAGAAACATAACTTTGAAATTAATATGAGCAGGGAACAGCAAGATTGGAACAAGCCTTCAACTACTGTACCTACTACAAAATTTGGTGAACAACAAAAGGACAACAACAAAAAATGTGCGGGAATGCCCATTTGATTTAATATAAATTGTCTACAATTTGATTTAAAAACATTGAGAGAAGCCGAGTTTGTAATACTTGGTGATAAAACATTACAAATTTGAAATCATTGAAAAAAAAATAGAATTTTGATAAATACACTCTTATTTGGCTAAGATGAAAATTATTTGCACTTCTGGTATTAAAGTGATGAAACTCATCATATTTAAAAATATCACATAACATGCACAGGCAGAAGTGGTATAGTACAATTTAAATGATCTGTAAGGTATTTGTTAATTCATTGATGCTAAGTATATTCACAATATGATGTACATTACATAACTCTTGGAAGGTTGAACTTCCTCTCACATGGCTAAAATTAAGTAGCAAAATTATCCAATATTTGTGGGAATAGCATTGTGAAAAACTTGTTTAAAAAATGCACAAAGTGTATGTACTTTTGTCTCAAAATTGATTGAATTTGGGCTAAAGAGAGAGAGAGAGAAAAAACCTCTTTTGAATGTTTTAATGTTTGCAGACAGAATTTCCAATGCCATGCAGGTCTGCTGTTCATCTGGGATATTTTAGTTTTCATGACTCAGAAAAAAGTGACCCAACAGCTAGGACTCGAACCTGAGACCTTCCATTATTTTGAATGTGTTGACAAGTTTTAAAACTCTTTGCTCCTGTCTTCTTTACCCTTCACAGTGATTCCCACTGGTGCTAGCATCGGGCCAACCTTTCCCCCTTCTTCACCCCTACCCACCACCCCACCCCACGTGGTCATCCCTCCGGGGCCTGCCAACTGTGATTTTGAAGGGGGTCTGTGCAGCTACAGACAAGATAGCAATGATGACTTGGATTGGACCAGACAGAAGGGACCTACACCAACAGCTAACACCGGCCCTGATACAGACCACACACACATGGGCAGCATAGGTACGTAAACTCCTTACACCAACACCTAACACCGACCCAGATAGGCCTACAGACCACACACATGGGCAGCATAGGTACGTCAAGGAGTAAACTCCTTACACCAACACCTAACACCGGCCCAGATACAGACCACACACATGGGCAGCTTAGGTACGTCAAGGAGTAAACTCCTTGTTATCAGTAACACTGGCTGTGCTTTATTTGCCAATTTGCAAAGATCAATAAATGCACTAAAAACAGTGAGTAGGGATTTGACAATCTCTCCTTATTCCTCTTATAATGATATTCTCATGAGATCAGCAAGTTATTGGTACCTTCTATAAATGACAGAAGTATGCCTATTATGCAACAACTCTAAATTGCATGTGAAAACTAAATTGAAGCTGAAGTTAAAGCTGAAAATGTGGGAAATAAAAGTTAAATCCCAAGTATAGTTTTGGTTGATCAGAAAACTTTTTGTCAATCTATCACCATGTATTCTATTGTCACCCCAAACATCAGAAAACATTATACAACACCTACTAAGATTGTACGCTATCCGATTGGTCAACTGCGCTTCACGCGGCATACGCTAACCGCCCCATTGCACTCGCGCGGTACGCGGCGTGCAGTTTCGTTAGAGAGTTTGCTCCATTGCACGGTGCTGATGTCATCATCATCCATACGCGCGTTGTGTAGCGCAGCCTGCTGCTCGCTGGCTCGGTGTATAAAGATTCGTACGCGCGCGTGTATTGTAGGAGTATAAGCGTACACAATACTGCGCGGGCGACGCATGACAAAAAATGTTGCGCGCGCTCATGCCAAGCAGCCAATAAACACTACTTTTAGCTTCTTTTACAGGAAAACTCGCTGAGAGTAAATAGTTTTTATAACATTCATACCTTAGAAAACATAAGCCCGTAAGTCCGAGTGTTTGTATAAAACAATAGTGAATGATCTTTTTCGTCGGCAATGGAACAAGTATTTCGCATTCGGATGAAATATGAGACGCTCTATCAACTCGCTTCGCCTCGATTGAATAGAGCGTCTCAATTAATTTCACCTCATTGCATAATCTCATGTACCATTGCACTCGTGATTCATTCATATATTGATATAAAATCAAACCTACTGAAAATTGTTTATCGTGACAAATTATGATGTTTGAATTATAGGAAGACATGTAGCGGTATGTACATTACTTATGGGAAATCTCTGCCCCCCCCCTCCCCCACAACATTTTACATTCTGAATAATTTCTTTTTAAAATGGGAGGGTCTCAGAGCAATTTTCATGGCTTTGATAGATCAAAAACACAATTGCGAAGAATTTCATTTTTTATCATATACCAAAACTATACTTGGCTTTAACTCTTAACATGTCAACTTCTAACAGCCATAAGTTTTTACACATACATAATGGAGAATATTGTTGTGTACAAAAGTTGCATATATTACCCTTTCTAACAATGTAAAGTTTAATTTAATATTGTTTCCATTTCTGAAGTTAGAATGAATTTTGGGAATTAAGAAATTTGTAAACAAAATATATCCACAATACATGCGCATGTTTTTCCCTACAAAAAAAATCTGTTATAAAATCTCAAATATGTCAGAAAATATCCAGTACAAATCTACCAGTTTTATGCATGAAGGGCTGTCGCTCTACTTCACTATTAAAATGAAAGGACACATATTATTGGCACAATTTTATATTACTGGCACTTTGTTAAGAGGAACATTCTGTGGCACAGAATTGTGCCCATGTATCCTAAAACAATGTTTCCGGTTTTAAATTCTAAGCTGCATGATATCTCATAATACCAGTGTCTCTGATAAGGTCTAAAATGAAGCTGTGAAAAAAAAAAATGCAGTGTTCAAAATGATTGATAGGCACTATTTCTTTTTTTCATTCGTTCTGTCGACTCTGGTCGAAAGAAGTGAGCCATATTGCTGGTGCCAGTTGTCAACCGTAGCGAGGAAACGATTAATGAATATTTTTCCATCCCCTTTTCAGCCAATGCCGGTTGGTACATGTTCACGGAAGGTGACTTCACGAGTGCTAACGACCAGGCGCTACTGATCAGTGGTGGGGTGACTGTCTCCCAGTCCTCCTGCCTCTCCTTCTGGTATTACCTGCATGGTCCCAGCATTGGGACCCTTAACATCAAGCTGGGGGATGGGACTCTCCTCTGGACCAGGACTGGGACTCAGGGGGACCAGTGGCTCATCGCCAGGGTCTCACTCTCGCAAATGAGCTCCCAAATCACCGTAAGTCACACATTAACTCTTAGCGTGCCAAAGTCGCAGATCTTCACCAAATAATACACATAAATTCCATAGAGGTTGAAATCCTATGGCTTGTTAACCCGTTGACTACGAGATTGCGTAAATCCCCATAGACTTTGTACAGGGCCCATCCGGTTCCCGTAAACAACGGGTTAAGAGTTAACTCTTACCTCATGTAGTTCACAAATTTACACAGATCAATACAATTATGCTAGTGACAATGAGGAGGGATTTACTTATCCCTCCTAATCCTCTTACTCAATGCATTACCCTTCTCTTAGGTCCAGCAAGTCATTCACACACTGTATGCATGAAATAGGTGTGCCTATTGCAAAAACTGCAAATTCAATAACAATTAAACCTGAAGTTCACTTTAAAAATTAAGCAAATAAAGTGGTATAAGCTTTATTTTTGATTCGCACATAAACTATTTTTGCTCAGTTTTAAGCAACAAACAGTAGATACATAAAAATACACTGCTCAAAATTTTGGATTTATACTTGTACAGTTTTTAAATATTAATGATCATTTAAAATTGGGCTGTAGATCAAGTTCACAGGCTTCAAAAAACAAAAACAAATTTGGCCTGCCCAGTCAGGTGCATGAACTTTAGATTTAAGTGTCTGACAGTAAAATCCAAATGGCTGAAGTAGACGCAAGTTGTTTTTGTCAATTG
>JZLH01S0437413.1:18474-34039 GCA_001188425.1 Eucidaris tribuloides
AATTCTCTATATTGATTTTGTTGCACTTACAATCGTTGATGAATTTTCTCTATTTGGTTGTACAAGCAGTTGTCTTGTAACAAAGAAATGTAATGGATGTAGAACACTATTTATGTGTATTTTTCACACTGTAAGCCCTCCCCCCCCCCCGAAAAAAAAAATGTTTCAAACTTTCAAAGTGATATTGTAGACCAAGGACTGACCGTAGTTTAAAATGTTCATGTTAGATCATCGTGCCTTTTTCTTTCCGACTTGATCTGGGGCGGTTCCACCATTTTGTAAAGAGTGGGGGCCACTGTCACCAAATAAACATGATGTAGAGGCCTTAGCGGCCTAGACTCTGGGTGCGTCATAATGCTGGCTTATTATTAGGACGATTACAAGAACTCTGACATATTTTTTTCTTAATTGTGATTAAACAGTATTGCATTGTATATGTGAGAGAGACATACGTTTATATTTTCGTCACTGCATGATAGAGAAGGTTTCTGTTAAATTAATGACTTCTCTCCAAATTTAGAAACGGAAATAATTTACTAGCGGTCGTTAAGCGATACCTCCTCGTAGTCCAACGGATCATCTTTGCTAGGGATAAAAACATCTACTCCATTACCGGCCTTGATTATCACGATCATGATCCGTATTGGCTGATAATTATGTGGAGTACCAAACTTGTAGTAACATCGATCAGAAAACGGTATTTTCAACAAATCTCTACACATCAGACTGAAAAAGTGCAGAGTTAAGCGCAAAGGGTGGTGCCAGATGCTACGGCTTGTGTGAATTTTGGTGAATTCATATTGGTGAATTCAAAATGGCGCAAACTTGGGCAAGAACACTCACGAAAGTGAGAGCTAGACTCTGTATGCGATTTTAATACTTGGCCAGAAATTACATTTATGAACAAATGTAATATGGATAATAATACCTTATCGCATTAGTCCAAGATATATCGTCACTTAAACAATGAGCATTGGTCAAATTTAAACGGCTTTATATTTCCTGAAAAAAGTTCCATAAAGATAAATGCACTCTTCCTGCACTAAGGGGTTATATGATACATAACACATTTGCCATACATGTATAACTGTTTTACGTAATATTATAGGATATGCAACCCCGGGTGGGTAAGAACAATTTTGACATATTTATTTGTAAATTAAAGTAGAAGAATTGTGTTTTCACATGTACATCAGAATTAGATACTTTTTTTTCTTAATTTAACTTCATTAATATTTTATTGGGTGTGGGGGAATTGGAGATACGAGTTTCCCTTTTCCAACACACTCATAATCAGGTAACACCTTTGGTGATAGATTTGACACCACATTCTTTCTAGCTCAAGTTGCTCAACGCCCGAAAGTACGTCATAAATGTCATGGTCAATTATCGATGTTTGATGTTTCTGCTTGTGTCGCAGCTGCAACCCCCCCCCCGTCACCCCCACCACCATCACCACTTCCCCCAAGACCCCGGTCACAGCTTCATGACAATCGGTGAGGAATGGTTACTGAACATGAATGTCCATCCCAATATAGTGCACACAGCAGCGAAAGATCAACCAAATCAAGAATAAGACTGTCAAAACAGCCGAGATACACATATATGATGACATAATTATACGTCTACATAAATTCCAGATCAGTGCCTATTGAGACGGAAATATTCACATCATAGAACCTTATACACCTGTTGCTTAAACAACTTTGTGTAAAGGATGCCATTTTTTTTTTTTTTACTTTGTATTTCTCAAAGGTTTTTGGTTAACATCCTTCTTATTCTCAATGAATATTCTTGTCCAACTCATGGTTCTTTTCAACAGCTCAAGCCACGGATTTGATTTTATACCTAATATTGTGACCTTTTAACGGAGAAATTTTTTTTTCAAATTACAATCTGTTTCAGATCTCTAAATGCTTTATATTGATAAGGAACCAACCATGCAACCGAAGAGCAAAGCAATAATTAAATAAATAAAGAAATAAATAGATAAATAAATGAATGAATGAATGAATAAATAAATAAATCAATCAATCAATAAATAAATAAAAAAATAAATAAATGAGTAAATGAATAAATAAATGAATACATAAATAAATAAATAAATAAATAAATAAAAAACGAAACAAAAATACTGAAGATTTATCCAAATTAGAAACAAGGAAAACGCGTAGACGTCTATCGATAGATTAGAAGTGATGGTATTAACCAGGAATAAACCGTTCGTCTTGAGTTCAAGGTTATCACGCCTGTATGACTGTCCCGACCTTAAATACGGATGAAGATTATCCGTTCACTGTATTTTACTTCCTTGTCTATCACAAAGTCATAATTAGTTACATCGATTGATATATCGGGTAGACAGTGTAGTGGGTCAACAAAGATTGGTAATTGTTCGTTATTTTTATCATTTTTTCTCACTAGATTTAAAAAAACGTAATCTTTAGCAAGTACTTTTTCCATTATTTGCATCATTGCATATCAACGTGAAATAAAAGGCTATAGGTGACAGTATAATCTCTTTGTGGCTGAAAATAGTGTCATTATGTACATTATTTTGCGTGGATTTGTTCTTCTCCGCGCTTTAATTCGATTTCTATATATCTATTTCAAGATGCCGAATACATGTTGAATACAATGTTGGCAGAGTACTAGTAATTATTTCTGGTTGATGCAGTTGCCCACAAAAAGTCTCAAGGTTGACTATTTAATAACTATACGGATACCGACCATTGAAAGTACTATTTTGGTGGGCCTGGCTAGTGGACAATAAATTTTTCAATATCCATAATTAATAACATTATGTCCCAAGATCCAACTTTATCAAATACTTCAAAATGTCTGACTGCAATTCTTTCCTGCCATTCCAGTGCAGTTTGGTGATTTTTTTTTTTTTTTCGGGGGGGGGGGGGTATTATATAAGATGTGATATAATATTTGAATGTTATATACTATAATCTTATTTACTGGCATATACAAATAAACATTTCATTACACTTTCAAGTATAATATTTCTTTGAGCTGAATATTGCTTATTTCAACTTAAATTTCAAATTCTTATTCTTGCCAGCCCTTTTCATGTTTATCAACTGAAACTACGTAGCCATAATTTACGTAAACACGTAAACATCTTATACTGGTTTTACTTTTATTTTGTCCCATCCCTATGTATTCATATATTAATTAAATATTCAGTTAACTTGCCTGTCCGTTCACGCTTTTTTCGGTTTATAATTGCAGCTTTCTGCATGTAAAGTATACGTCTTTATGTGTCATTATATTCAGGTCGAAATTAGTTCACTTTGTATTATATAACTTATCTAGTGAATCATATTTGTGAATTTAATAGATTTCTCGTATAAGAATCATAACTTTTTTATGTATGTTATTGTTACGAGAGACGATATATGAAATAACACACCAATTATTGTGTGTGTTTTATTTGCGATTTATTTGTTCGGAAGAAATGAATGACACCATTTTTTCCACAGCTCGTTTCAAACTTTGATTTAAAAAAAAGTTAACAATTTGAAACATGTTCTTTTCGAAAAATGTTGTAGTTTGATATACATGTGTATACATATAAATTCAATATTGTTTCATGTTAATTATTTGTCCATATTGTTAGGTAACACTATTGTCCTGTTGACAAGATCGTTTGTATACGTATTATCACGGTCTGGTGGCTATTTCAGCGTGATATGATAATGTATTCTACTTGTTGTGTTGTACTTTCATCCCTTCCTTTGCCGTTTTTTTATTTCTATGTTACCTACACCCCATCCTTCCTTTTAAGGTCCTTCTTATAATTATGTAAGACGATATTGTTCTCATTTATGGTGAAAGGCCAGTGATTGGGACAGTGATTGGGAGAAATAAAAAAAAATGCATCCAGAGCCAATTGAGTTGAGAAACATACTAATATAACACTGGGTAGAGATTGTACTCGGGCTGGAAGGATATGTGCTGAATGTGTTTAATAATAAGCTTAAAGCGCAAGTTTAGGTTTGGCGATTTTCTTTTTGTTTGAAAGTTTATTTTTTCACACCAATAACAAATCTGGGGGGGGGGGGGAACCAAGATTTTCGACTATATTTCACAGTATAGCATTCAAAGCGTTAATAAGGTGTTAAGGGTATCTGAATTATACCTCATCAGAAAGATCAGAGTCTCCTCTTTCTGATGAGGTATCCCCAAAACTAAACTTGGGCTTTAACTATGACGTTACATCTTCTTGTGTTAGAAACGGACATGCAGGGGCACTGCAATCTGTATGTTTATTGAAATGTAAAATAATAAATAAAACTGAATCAAATGGTATTGTCTCTCTTTCTCTGTCTCTCCACAGCGTACAACTTTGTCAGTCCTCCTACCGACCGTCCACCCTCTGTCATCTCCGACCAACAACCAATGGGGACCCTGGAGCTGAGTCTACGCTATCCTACCGGCGTTCACGTCGGTATGGAACCAGAATGCAACGGATTTCATCCACTCGATGAACACGACGAACACGAACCAGAGTAAGCACGTCTTGACTATGTTTTGATTTAAAGATAAGATTGAGAACTTGCAGGACAAGAAAATTTTTATATTAGCTGTTCTGTTTTCACAACTTCTGCTGAACAGTGTATTCTAGTAAAGCCACTATAGTACAGGTCGAAAACAACAGACCATTTCGTTTTTGACAAATCTGCTACATAAATCCACCACTGTTGACAAAGAACTAACACAGAAATCAATATATTGGACAATTTTAATTGTTGACATACACACTTTAGCATTGGAAGGGAACTTCCAATGGACAACTTCACCCGTTCAAACTGCCAATCCCCCAACTTTCTATTGAATATGAAGTGAATTTGTCCCCACATTATAATGCAAATGTAATATACTCTCACCTGGAACCAATGAAGTGCGAAATTTTGATGAAAGATAAACCATCATCAACCAGTACTGTGTATACGCTATAAAAGTACTAAACACTATTATGAATACTTTTCTGTAACACTTTATACACACTTGAACACGTTCATCTGAAAATCACCAACACTTTTAGTTAGAAATTCTGTGTACCACCTACAATAAGATTTCAAAGGTTCCTGTTTATTTCTGGAACACGTCATAAACACTTGAACACGTTTCATAAACAGGTTTAGGCATTAAGGTATTGAAAATCATAAAAACGACAACAAACATTTGTGTGAAAATATAAACACTCAAATGTTTAAGTGTTCATAAAAAATGTTTGTCGACGCGTTTATGCTTTTCAACACCTAAAAACCTAAATGTGTTTATGATTTCATATCAAACGTGTTCAAGTGTTTACGAAGTGTTCCAAAAAAAAAATCACTTTTGATATTATATAGGTAATACACAGAATTTCTAACTAAAAGTATTTATGATTTCCAGATAACGTGTTCAAGTGTTTATAAAAGTTTGAAGTATTTTTACAGTATACATGGTTGCACTACCTGCTGTAGACCATGTTCTTGATTTGCACTCTCCATCCCACCACTCCCGAAAAAGGGCCACCAAGCAGGCTATATTATGTATAATGTAAAGATCCATATACCTATCCATTTCTCACAAATACCTGTTCAGGTGTAATTTAAATTCTCCCACTCATTACCATTGTAACAAAACACCACGGAATTTGCTTGTAATATTCTGAGTGTTGTAAAGGTAAAGGTGAGTTGTTTATCGTCCTGTACCACTGTAGAACAATGTTCATACGACGTCACACATTACCCCCTGATCATTGGACCTGTATGTCAAGCCTGCACATTATGTGTGCCACCTCCACTCCCTCGGGAGTATTCCTTAGCACCGGCAGCCTGTTAGGCGCTCGCTAATTCATTCACAAAATAGCTTTCTCAGTCCTCTTAGGTCCCTATTTATACTCCTGGGTGGAGAGAAGTAATGCGGATGAAGTGTCTTACCCAAGGACACAAACGCCGTATAAGACTAAGAGGTGTTGAAATCTGAATCTCACTCGACCATTACACTAATCTGTTTGTCGTGACTGTACAATTTGGTGACTACTGAATGCCTACTGATCAAATCTTACCAGTTCAAAACCCCACCCCAGTGAGGTTGATCCAGTGCTCAGGCAACCTCTGCTACCCCAAAGCGGTGAACTCTACCTGTCTACCGACGTCAACGGGTAAAAACTGCAGCGAGCAATCAAGAGACTGCGTGCGAATGTCTCATCTTATGTATTTCAAAGATCATGCAACTGATGAATCCCAAAGTTTCAACAATGTATTTTGATGATTCATTCTTCATCTGTATCAAACCTGACCCCAAACCATTTTGTAGTGTATCAACCAACGGAACCATCTTTGACAAGTGCCTGCATGTACTGCACGATCCAGTGTTAAGGAAATCGATGGGCCTCAGGCCTATTGGTGTGATTAGTCATGCTACAGTATTGGAGGAAACTGGACCCAGGCACACGCTTTGGGCTCTCTTCCAAAGATGTTGTCGTTAGCTTTCCACGCAGCTTACATCCGTAAAAAAAATGATGATGTTATCATGCACACCGATTAGCTTGATAGGATGTTGGCTGCACGACTGTGTCTAATGTTTATATAGATTTTGGTTGCTGCTTTATGGAAAAATCACACTCCCACTGTGGTGGTAAACTATATATATAGTAGCCTCCCAACCACTATTCACGGTTGTAGTATACTCCTAAAATTCAAATCAGAAGTGGGCCTTCAAAGTTACGCGTGGCCACTGATGTTAGGACGAAGAAGGAAGGAGGATCACTCACTTAGAAACTTTTATGTTTTTGTTTTTGTTTGCTTGCTTTTTATTAACTGCGTTCTGTTTGGAAATCTTCATTTGAAACTCAACCCAAATTGACTTCCCATAGAAACCAGTAGAAACCAGTAGAGACTTTTTATTGGTTTCTACTGGTTTTCTGGAGACCAACCAGTAGGCCATAGAGTCTACTGGTTTAATGGGGAATTATGAAGTGGAGCCATTAGAAACCTTTAGGTTGTAATGGTTTGAAGACCAGTAGAAACCACTAGAAACCTCTAAGATCTATTTTTTTAACATGGGTGTAAAGATACCAAGTCAAACATATCAATTTCTAAGCGATCTTTTACTTTCTTCATGGTCTAGAGGTTTGCAACACAATGGTCAATTGGAACTAAAATCGTCGTTTTTGGCTCATTTTTTGCCATTGTAATAAATCTACAAGCTTGATATACTATTGACACGAGATTTATGATAATCAAAGACTTCTCTTTAAGATAAGATCAAAATATTTGACCAAAGTCAACATTATGACCTGCGGTTTGGAGTCTAAAGACTTCCTTTTTGGTAAAAAATCTCGTGAAAGATCCCCGTTTTTCTCACTTTTTCTGTCTTTGCCGCTTCGTAAAATGAAAGTGCAAGATCCATAAATATATTGACGATGGGGATATGTAGTGGGAAGTCTGAGGATTCTAAAAATGTAAAAATCAAATTTTATTGGCTAGGATAAGGCTCGCGGAATTGGCAAAAACAATCACAGATATGATTTTCCTTTCAGTGAGAATTCCACTCGTGTCTTTATGATTATGCGTTCGAGTGTGAATGCAAACAATAGACATGCTCCTACAGTGCGGCGGAGTCAGCGTGAGTCGTGTGCGTATACCGAGTGCGGGGATTAGGAAATCTGGCATTGTTGATTATGCGTAAGAAGGGAGATGCGTGCTGTAGCTGTGGTGTTGGAGAGAATGATCTGACCACCTATGAAACCTTTAGAAATCAGCAGAGGCTAATGGTTTGATGACCAATATATAGAAATCAATAGAAACCAGTAGGATGTGATTTGGACAGAAGCGCAGGTGAGTCAAACTAGTAGTAAGCTTTATAAATCAGTAGCGCGGAACGGTTTTCAAGACCTGTTACACCTACATTAACAATTGAAAACTGTGGTACTTTGCACAAATGAAGACAAATTATTAGAGTAGCTGACAATATCAGATCTAAATTCGGGAATGGAAGTAACATTGAATGACTAGTCACTCTTGCTCCCAAAATGCGTCATCAATCGGTTTCAATCTTTTCCCAACTAAACACGGACAATTTGCAATTAATTCTCATACGCCTTGGGTTGTAGCAAGGAAGGTTAGTCAATTTGATATGATGCTCTTTTTTGTTGAAAATAGCAGGCCCGACGTTATATTAACCAGATATGTTTAGATCGACGTTTTATCAATCCACCACCGCATGTACGGAAAATTAAACTCAATGCTGTATCAATAATAAATGTGGCATAGTGTCGTGATTTTTTGTTTACTACGTCTTAAATCCTCAAAGGAAATGATTAAAACCTTTCTTAATTGAAGTGACTGACAAACAAAGTTTACATCTTAATTTCACTACGTCCCTGCTTAATATTGACTGAAGACGTATTGATCTTGGGGGAAATGGTATACTGTACACGATAGTAGAAAACAAAAGATCCTCTTATTATTTTTTTTTTAACACAATCAACGAAAGCATAATTATAGGTTGTAAGCAGAAAGTGATGGCGGTGTCAATACTGTTAATTCCCTTGTGGGAAATATCCATGTCACTCCTCTTTCAGTCAAACGAGGGCGCTGCTATGTTGTGGTATCACTGTGGGTCTTTAATATTCTGAAGATCATAGGGGGTGGGGGGTGGGGGGGGGTATTTTCCCACCGACACTATTCCAAAATGATTTTTGGTGTTTTTGACATGAAGACTGACGCATTTTAATGGTTTATGATCTCTTTTGCAGGCGTAAGTTCAAGAAACACAATATATCGCAGTTGCCTTTAACCTTCTTATTGTGAAGGACATGTGTGAACTGATGAAATCAGTAATTACAATTGAAAAAAACACACACACACACACACTAACTGCCAATTAGTATGTGCTTGACGCTTACTGAACGGAATCAGTTAAGTAGCATTATTTAAGTATTGATCGGTTAGTCTATGAATATGATTCTGAATGAAACTAGTGCAAACATTTACTCATACACTAATTTGTAATTTGCAAATGTATATCACATAATCATACATGTTAAACACCCACGCAAGGCGTCTAAAGTTAGAATATTTATGTTAAAATTTATGTTATGTTATAATCCAATTCAAAATCCAATACTTACTATAATTCCACCAAAAGATATTTTCTAGATCCCATTCTTTGCTAAAGGTGCTAAATACCAGTGTATTTACACTCCTTTCATTTTTCAGTCTTGCAAAGGAGATACTTTGTCTAAAATCACAACTCGGTATAATGTTGTACTAATTTTGATCTTTTTAAGTCCAGCATTTGAAACAGACTCGTCATTATTACTTGCATTTATATTTCTATAATATTCGTACATAATGCATACTAAGTAAAATAGCTTCAACTTTGCACCTTTAAAGGTGCAGACCAATGTCACTCTGGGAGCAAATTTAAAGGTGCAACTTTCTGAAAGGTTCAAAGTTGCACCTGAAAGGTGCAGGAATGCACCATAGAAAATTAAAAAGTATTCATTTTCTTGCAAACTGTGTGTGTGTGTGTGTGTGTGTGTGTGTGTGTGTGTGTGTGTGTGTGTGTACGACTAGTGTGTGTGTGTGTGTGTGTGTGTGTGTGTGTGTGTGTGTGTGTGTGTGTGAACCGCAATTTACGTTTATTCGAGTGCAATTTACAGTATTTATATCATAATACAATTTATTAACATTTACAAATATTTATAAACTCATACACATATGACCCTACCGGGGCTCGAACCTGCGACCTTCCGCACGTGAGGCCGACGCTCTACCCACTTGGCCATCATGCTGGCCGTGAAGGTGTTTATTTTCAACTGATTATATTGTATTGAAGTTTATTTTCATCCTTTCAAGGTGCAACTTGGACCTATAGGCTGTTTTCGTAATATATCAAATTCCATGCATACCTTTTAAACAAAGGTTGTTCTGGTGCCTGAATAGCGCTTGTGTTTGAGCTTGTCCAAAATAGTATAATGTATGCAAGTTACATTTTCAGTATTGAAATTGTATTCATAGAAACAGATGAAAGAAATAGCTCATCACCAGGCTTCGGAAAAGAAAACATCCATAAATTGGAATATATTATGAAAGTGGTCTATTGGAGGCAAAATGTGCACCTGAAAGGTACAAACTTACAAACATTATGGAGTGGGGGAAGCGCTCAGCCGTGGAAGGTGCAGATTTGCTCGAATACCGCGGCAGAAATTGCTCTGCACCTATTTCCGCAAAGTTGCACCTTGTACGCACCTTTAGTTTTTATTGTGAGGTGTTTGAAATAACATTTGTGACATTTGATCTTTAATAAAAAAAAAAAAACTACAGTAGATGATACTGAAATTGAATATGGGTTATATATGTAAATAGTGTACAATATTTTGTCGCAGATGGTTTCTATATTATAGCCCTAACTTTAATCTCATTCAAGAATTTGGTGTATGTTTTTTAAGCTAGATTTCAGATTTTGCTCAATGTCCAACCCCCTGTACAAACTTATAACTTGTTACAGCAGTAAAGGTGCGTGTGTTGGATATGTGCTTAATAGCCATGGACAATGGCTGTGGATGAGTAAGCAAGCTTCTCGCCCAGGTTCAGGGTAGATAAATTCGTTATTAATGATTCATAATACTAACGGTTTGTAAAGGATAATCCGTCTGCCCTGGAACTGCTTCCAAGGTGTGGTATTCACAGCCATTTGCCATGATTATTGTGTGGAGATTAAGCACACATTCAGACAGACACCCATTGACTCCTGTACAAAGTTTTAATTTGAGATTCAAATTCGTTTATTCCATTCATCATTAAAAAACATACAAATAAAACAAAATGTAGAAATATACAATTAAAACTTTAAGTGTACAAAACTTAACTTTGACACAGATGTTCAAAAAGTAATGAGAATGAGGAGTTGGCTGAAAGGGCAGTAAAAGCCTTATGAAATACCAATCCCTAATGAGTATCATATCAAATTGCAAAGACAAAAATATACAACAACAACAACAAAATATAAAAAAATAAAAAGAGTCTGTAAAATTTAGGAAAGTATTATTGTGCAAAAGGAGTGGACATCGTGCAAAACCTGAAACCTAACTTAAAAAATAAGAATGATTTTTTTTTAAAATCTGACTATCACATCAAGATCAAACCAACTCCAACAGAACTGTGCACTATTCACCTGCTATGACTTATGTTTTAATTCAATATCACCTGACTTGCATGTTTTTTAATTATTAAACATCGAACCTGACGTTGTTTTTAACACCTAGTTTTTTTTGTTTGTCCTCTCCTCTCCAGAGAGGATGTGTGGACGTTACTGAGCATGATGCACGCCATGATCGTCGTCACCATGGTACTCGTCCTCGACACCGCTCAGATCTTCCTCAGAGACGCCACATTCGCCAAACCGATATTACTGAGTCACGTGGAAGGCTACTTTATATTTCTCTATCTCGCGTCGATCGCATGGATGATTGTCGTCATAGTACTCAAGAGACCACTGCCCTCTAGCGACGACGAGAAAGAACGGATACGCAGGCTGGCAGTAGATATTTAAACGGTAAGTCGGATGGGACCACATTGCGCACCTTAAAGGCACTATACAGGGGGGCCCAGAATCAGCAAAATGTCATTTTTTTTCGTAGGTTAGAACATTCTTTTTCCAACAAAATAATACCATGATCATTGATTTTTAGTCAGACGTTTGGACCCTAAGACCATTTTCCTGAGACAATGTCATTTCCCTAATTTCCTAATTTTTCAACTCCACCGATTCTTGGAACATTGAGATTTTCTTGCGACGTAGCGTGCCATAAAGACAAACCCCAATTCCTCACATTGTCTTTATTTCTATCAAAGCAAGGACATTCCTGTGGTTTTTGTCTGCGTATAGCTTATTCTATGGCACGCTGTACAGAGAGAAAATTTGGGTACTCCGAGATCAGTGGAATGGAAAAGTAGGAAATTTTGGAAATGACATTGCCTTAGAAAAATGGCCCTAGGATCCAAACGCCATACTTGAAATCAATGATCATGGTATCATTTTGTTGGAAAAGGAATGTTCTAACCAATGAAACAGAAACCAGTGCCGATGATGTAGAAAAAAATAGCGATTGCAAGCGTTGCGTTTTTTCTGGGCCACACTGTACAGTTTTGATTTATGGAAAAACTGAACTTGCTTCAGTTGAATTTAAATAGACATTACCATGTATTGATGTCCCTATATAAAGCACAATTTGAAATGCCTCCAGTTTTGAGGAATTAATAGTAAAAGTAAAATATCACACCTCTAACCGCTACCAGCTAATTATTTAAAATTAAAGTGATAGGCTAACATTGTGGAGCTTCAATTAAAAAAATTGTCAAATCTTGATATCTGAACTACATAGTAGTGTTCATATGGACAAATAAACATCCTCGAATAAAAAAGTTTGGAAAGTTACACTGCCAATGGCAAGTTATGCATGAATAAACAATAAAACTCGGGGCGAGTTTAAATAGCCTAGGTGTACACACAGTAAGTTTATGGGGGAAAATGGGCAGGTGAATCCGATCAACTTACGATTTTCACTTTTTTAAAGCACTAAATAATCATTTTGAAATACAATTTTTTCAGGGCTTCATTTTTAGACCTTAGCAAAGACAATGGTAGCATGGGGAATCATGTAGCTCAGATTTTTTTTTTAATTGTGGTAAATGTTAGCCAATACCTTTAAAATCACAATATGTCATTCGGAATAATTTTTGGTTGGGCTTGATGTTGCTTTGTTATGAAGACCATGACATTATAATATTTGATGAAATACTGATAAACAATTTGAAAGATTATTGACACTATACTCTGGCTTTAACTTTTGGAAATTACTGTGTCTCTTGAATTCGGATAACGCATTTATTATAATCTATACTCCAAAATATATAAATATATACAAAAATGTTAATAAATATTTCTCGCTCTGTTAACTTAATTGTTGCATGTGTTTATTTCCTGGATAAAGGCAACATTATAATCACCTGATTCGTCTTAAATTACGTTCGCTTCGAAGAATCATGTGGCCGTGTATATTTAGCTGACATAATCGAGAACTTGGACTAAACCCCCACTCGTGGGACTTAACGTTTACTAATAATAGTGCGCAATCAGAGCGCTCCCGGAAGCACATGACAGGGGAGAAATTACCGCGGAACGATAGACGTGAAGCACTTTTTTTAGCTGACATCGAGCAGCTACGACTATTGTGACCGATGGTGACACATCCAACCGACGAAATTAATTGTTCCGGCTTAGACTGACTCAGATTTCGACATGGTTTTCTCACCCAGTATACTTGCAGCTGAAAATGCACGCGGTTCTATGCGTATATTTGATGCAGAGTGTGTGCCTGTGTCAAATACATGGCTGTAAGCGTACTTACATTGAAGGGGAACATAGGAAGGTGACACAAAGGGCTTCCGATAAATTTTACGTACACGAAATGCCTTTCCTGCTTTTCATCAATTTAATTATATTATTTTCGGAATAATAAAATGTACCACATTCAATTCAGGTTTCTTTTACTACTTCCTCTGACGTTATGTAATATGAAGAAGGCACCGAAGGCGTTTGGGATTATGCCCATAATGGGGTGTGAATCTCATTCTATGCTCGAGTTGAGTTCCCTGAGTGTTTGGGTGTGGCTAATCTTATAAACGATTAAGATACTCCTGTGGGTGTTTGCGATTACCAGCCTATTTTCATTCTGCAGAAACACCTGAACTTGCCCACGCAATTAATATTGCAACACTGAAAAGAATTCTGTGGATGTATTGTTGCCGGGGAGACAAAACTTCGTATCTCAAAAAAAGGAAATGTTCGAGAGAGCCCCACCTCCATCACCTCCTCAAAGAAATGCAAATACAAACAAGATATATAGAAAAAATGCCTTCCTTAACACAGATTAACAAATGAGATAACCGTCGTTTTACCTGGCGGTAATGGCATTATTTTGGAACTTGGATATATAAGATTTGGACAAAATAGAATCTAGCTTCCAATCTATAAAACCATCATTTTCACCAAAAAAGAAATGAGATACAAGGTATTGTCATCCCAGAGACACGATGGCAGTTCTTATTCTCCCTGTTGATTAAGACAACCGATCATCTTCAACCTATTCCATTACATTTAAACCTTTTGACACCTGTGATTCCAAATACAACTGACGAAACATACTATCACGTACCAATGGGACCGAGAGGGATAGCCGCAATGTCTGTCCGTAGCATTGGTGCCAAAGCAGAACCCCTGCTCTCCCACTCATGCGGTCAACCACGCACGTATGCTTGTTCCCGATTCTTAGAGACACCTCCTGTAAGTCGGGAAATGGGTCAAGATTTTGATCCCCTATCACGGGCTTTTGGAAGGGAAACCAGCAAAATTACCCCCTATCATGGGCTTTTTGGAAAGGAAATCGTGCAAAATTACCCCCCCCCTCGTATCGTAGGTTTTGGAAGAGAAGCTTGCATTATTATCCCTAAATGAAGGAAGAGTGCCAAAGCTAACCCTCCTCGGGACCCTATTTCAGAATTTTTCATGACAGATTTGAAAACTACCCCTAATTAGACATATTTCGGGGGAAATTCTGAAAGACCCCTTACTTCAACATGTGGGGGGGGGGGGGCGGGATAACCTACATGTTCCAACAAACCACAGACGTTGTATTGAAACTTGACGAATAGATGGCTCATTGGCTAAATGACATTAAATTAACAGACACGTCTTGCTTACTAGTAGAATAATACTGCGGAAATCAAAAGCCAGTGACTAGGATCACAATGAAAAAAGACGCCCCATGTTCAGAGCAAATTACCATTTTGACACAACAATTATTTAGTCTGTAACACCATAATATAGCATCGTAACATCGAAAGGGCCCCACAATGTACGTTTACAACGACATAATGTCCCGATCATCAAAAGAAATAACTAGAGTTCTCAATGAATCTCAAACGATTTCTGTCCAAATTTCCATTTTATAATACTGAAACCACTTTCCTTTATCCACCATTGCAGCAAAATTAGAAAGATTGTGCACATAATGCTATGAGTTTGGTACTGAAAGGGTTAAAATGATTTCTTCCTTCGATGATTTTTATTTCCTGAGATAAAAATACGCTGAGCAGTTCTTCAATTTGTTAACGATAATCTTGGTTGATGAGTTGTTGAGTGCCATTTCATTTTTGACATCTAACTACCTCTCTTGAACATTATTCTCTTTTAAATTGCAGTCGGTCTTCTGTTTTTCGGTATCGGTAGCTGCATGTGGGCCATCATGCGAACTGCTTCACACATCGAGAAGAACGGCGGTCCGTGTGGTGACAGGGGCATCTTTGCCTTTGGGTCCATCCTCAGCGTGGCCTTTACCATGCTTCAAATCTATTACTTCTGGCGCTTCTCGCGGTACTGCATCGTCCGGTGGCTGCCTCTTGCAAAGTGAGTTGGACCAATTGTTATTCTCTTATACGACGGGAGGCTATAAAGTTCAAAGGCTGACTAAGAAGGAGCTAAGCTACAGCAATGA
>JZLH01S0437413.1:34064-55624 GCA_001188425.1 Eucidaris tribuloides
AATTCACTCGTGTCTTTATGATTTTGATGCGTTCGGTGTGTATGCACATAGACATGTTCCTAACAGTGCGCGGAGATACTATGTGCAAATGACCAGTGTCCGTTTATACCTGTATTTTATGGTTAAAAGGATTCGTTTTGTGTTTAATGAATTTGGATATATGCCGTAGAATATCCTTAGAAATCAGCAGGGCTAATGGTTTGTGACGAATATTAGATCCATAGAACCGTAGGGATGTGATTTTGGACGAGCGAGGTGGTCAATAGTGTAGCTTTTATCGCTAGCGCGGAACGGTTTTCAGACTGTTGTACTACATTACATTGAACTGTGTTACTTGCCAATGAGAAATTTTAGAGTAGCTGCATATAGATCTATTCATGGAATGGAAGTAACTTTGAATGGTGATGTCACTCTTGCTCCAAATGCGTATCAATCGGTTTCAAATTTTTCCACTACACACCGGACACTTTTGCATTTTATTTATAGCTGTTTTTCGGTATGTAGCAAGGAGGTTAGTCAATTTTGAATTTGATGCTCTTTTTTGTTGAAATATTAGCAGGCCGCGTTATTTACGATGATGTTTAGATCGTAGGTTTTTATAATCCACACCGCATGTACGGAAATTAAATCATGCTGTATCATAATAAATGTGCATAGTCGTGATTTTTTGTTTACTCGTCTTCATCCTCAAGGAAATGATTAAAAACCTTTGTAATTGCAGTGATTGCACAAGTTTAATTTAATTCTCGTCTGCTTATTTGATGAGACGTATTGATCTTGGGGATGGTTATGTACGCGTGTTGGAAACAAGAATCTTTATTATTTTTTTTTTTCAATCAGAGCTTTATGGTTGTAGCGAAAGTGATGGCCGCGGTATACTTTATTTTCCTTTGGAGGAATGTGTCACTTCCTCTTTCGTTCAACGAGGGCGTGCTTTGTTGTGGTATCATGTGGGTCTTTATATCTGAAGTCATTAGGGGGGGGGAGGTGGGGGGGGGGTTATTTCCACGAATGATTCAATGATTTTTGGTGTTTTTGCTGACGTGAGCTTTTAATGGTTTGAGTATTTTGCAGGCGTAGTTCAGGAAACACAATATATCGCGTTGCCTTTAACCTTCTTATTGTGAGGTGTGTGAATGATTGAAATTCAGTCATTACATTGAAAAAACACACACACACACCTACTGCAATTTAGATGTGCTTGCGCTTACTGAACCGGATCGTTAATACTTATTTAGTATTGATCGGTTAGTCTTATGATATGTTCTTGATGGAACTAGTGCACATTTACTCATACCTAATTTGTATTTGCAATGGATATCCATTTCTAATGTTAAACACCACGCAAGGGTTCTAAGTTTTAGATTTTATGTTAATTTTTGTTTATGTTATAATCCATTCAAAATCATTATTACTTAATTACAAGTATTTTCTAGTCCATTCTTTGCTAAGGTGCTATCCAGTGTATTTACATTTTCATTTTTCGTCTTGAAGGAGTACTTTGTTAAATCACAATCGGTAATAATGTTGTACTAATTTTGATCTTTAAGTTCCAGATTTTGAACAGACTCGTCTTATTCTTGCTTTATTATTCTTATTTGTCATTATGCATACTAGTAAAATGCTTTAACTTTGACCTTTTAAAGGTGGCAGCCAATTCATCTGGGGCATTTACGTGAACTTTTGAAGGTCAAAGTTGCACTGAAGTGCAGGAATGCACATCGAAAATTAAAAGTATTCTATTTTCTTGCAAACTGTTGTGTGTGTGTGTGTGAGGTGAAATCGGCTGTGTGTGTGTGTGATGTGTGTGTGTGACGCCTTACGTTTATTCGTGCATTACGAGTATTTTATTATATACATTTATTAAAATTTACATATTTATAAACTATTACCTTGACCCTACGGGGCTGAGCCTGCGACCTTCCGAGTGAGGCGAGACGCTCTACCATGGGTCATGTGCGTGAGGTGTTTATTTCAACTGTTATATTGTATTGGTGAAGGTGCATTATTTTTCATCCTTTCAGGTGCAAACTTGGACTCTAGGCTGTTTTTCGTATATATTCGAAATTCTGATACTTTTAAACAAAAGGTTGTTCTTGCACTGAAATAGACTTGTTGGCTTTTTCTCGACATAGAAATTGATTAAATGTATGAAGTTACTTTTCGGTATTGAAATTGTTTCATAGAACGATGAAAGAATGCTCTCCCAGTTCGGAAAGACATCTAATTGGAATATATATGGAAAGTGGTCTATTGGAGGCAAAATGTGCACTGAAGTACAACTTACAAATTTTGAGTGGGGAAGCGCTCAGCGTGGACGTGCGATTTGCTGATCCGCGGCACAGAATTGTCTGCACCTATTTCCGAAAGTTGACATTGTACGCTTTAGTTTTTATTGTGAGGTGTTTGAATACATTTGTGACTTTTGATCTTTATAAAAAAAAATACAGTGTGCTACTGAATTGGACTATGGGTTATATATGTTGTGAAATATTTTGTGCGATGGTTTCTTATTATGCCTAATTTAAGTAATCTATTCAGTATTGGTGTATGTTTTTTAAGCTAGTTTAGATTTTGCTGACAATGTCAACCCCCTGTACAAACTCGATAATTGTTACAGCAGTAAGGTGCGTGTGTTGGTATGTGCGTTAATAGCCATGGACAATGGCTGTGATGAGTAGCAGTTCTCGCCCAGGTGAGGGTAGATAATTCGTTATTAATGATTATAACTAAGGTTTGTAAGGGTAAGTCGTTGCTGGAATGCTTTCCAGGTGTGGTATTCACAGCATTGCCATGTTATTGGTGGGTAAGCACATTAGCACACCATTGATCCTGACAAAGTTTTAATTTTTGAGATTCAAATTAGTTTATCCATTCATCATTAAAACATACAATAACAAAATGTAGAAATATACATTAAACTTTAGGTGTTAAAAACTTACTTTGACACAGATGTTCAAAAATGTAATGGAATGGGAGGTTTGGCGCAAGGCGTAAGCCTTTGAATACCGAGTCTAATGGTATCATATCAATTGCAAGACAATATCCAAACACAAACAAATATAAAAAAAATAAAAAGAGTTGTAAATTTAGGAAAGTATTATTGTGCAAAGGGTGGACATCTGTGCAAAACCTGAACTATTAAATATAAGAATGATTTTTTTTTTTAAATGCTGACTATCCATCAAGTCAAACACTCCAAACAGAACTGTGCACTATTACTTGCTTTGATGATGTTTTAATTTATCACCTGATTGTCATGTTTTTTTAAACATCCGAACCTGAGTTGTTTTTACACCTCGTTTTTGTTGTTTGTTCTCTCCTCTCAGAGGGATGTGTGGCGGTACTGAGCATGGATGACGCCATGATCGTCCCATGGTATCGTCCCTCGACCCGTCAGATCTTCCTCAGAGACGCCATTCGCAAACCGTTTACTGAGTCACGTGGAAGGCTCTTTTATTGTCTTCTATCTCGCGTGATGCGATGGATGATTGTCGTCATGTATCAGGACACTGCCTCTACGACGACGAAGAAAGACGGATACGCGGCTGGCAAGTAGATATTTACGGTAGTCGGATGGGACCCATTGCGCACCTTAGGCCTATTACAGGGGGGCCCAGAATCAGCAAAATGTCATTTTTTTTTCGTAGGTTGAAATTCTTTTTCCACAAATAATTACCATGGTCATGATTGTAGTCAGACTTTGGCCCTAAGCATTTTTCCTGAGACATGTCCATTTCCTATTTCTATTTTTCAACTCACCGATTCTTGGAATGTGAGTATTTTTTGCGACGTTAGGTGCCATAAAGCAAACCCAATTCTCATTTCTTTATTTCTATCAGCAGGACATGTCTGTGGTTTTTTGTCTGCGCTATGCTTTATTTATGGCACGCTGTCAGAGGAAACTTGGGTACCGAGATCAGTGGAATGGAAGTAGGAAATTTTGCGAAATGACATTGCTTAGAGAAAATGGCCTAGGATCCAACGCCTACTTGAATCAATGATCATGGTATCTTTTGTTGAAAGGAATGTTTCTACAATGAACGAAGACATTGCGATGTGTAGAAATATAGCGATTGCAAGCGTTTTGGTTTTTTCTGAGGCACACTGTCAGTTTTTATGTGAGGCGAAAAACTAACGTTGCTTCGAGTTGATTTAAATAGAATTACTGTATTGTGTCCCTATATAAGCAATTTGCAATGCCTCCGTTTTGTAGGAATTTAGTAAACGTAAATATCACACGTCTTAACCGCTCCAGCTATTATTTAAATTAAGTGATAGTACGGCTACATTGTGGAGCTTCAATAAAACATTGTTCAATCTTGTATACTGATATAGTAGTGTTCATTATGGAAAATAAATCCGCGATAAAAGTTGGAAGTTACACTTGCAATGGCAGTTATGCATGAATTAAACAATAATCGGGGCGGTTTTTAGCCTAGGTGTACACACGAGTAAGTTTATGGGGAAATGGGCAGGGTGTCGATACTTAGATTTTTCACTTTTTTAAAGCACTATATAATCATTTTGATACATTTTTTTCGGGCTTCATTTTTGCTTAAGAACATGGTAGCATGGGAATCATGTAGCTAGATTTTTTTTTTTATTGTGGTATGTTGCCAATACCTTTAATCACAATTTTCATTCGGATATTTTTGGTTGGGCTTGATGTTGCTTTGTATGAGCCTGACATTATTATTTGATGAATGCTGATAAGACAATTTGAAAGATTGATTGAACTTACTCTGGCTTTACTTTTGGAAATTATGTGTCTCTTGATTCGGATACGCTTTATTATATTTTACTTCCAAAATATATAATATATACAAAATGTTTAATATAGTTTCCGCTCTGTGAACTTATTGTTGCAGGTGTTTTTTCCTGGATAAGGAATTATATCTACTGCGTTCGTTTATAATTACGTTCGCTTCGAGAATATGTGGCCGTGTATTATTTAGCTGACATAATCGAGAACTTGGACTTACCCACTCGTGGGACTTAACGTTTTACTAATTAATAGTGCGCCTCAGAAGCGCCTCCGGTAAGGCACTGACAGGGGAGAAATTACGCGGACGATTAGAGGAAGCCTTTTTTTAGCTGAGCATCGAGCAGCTACGCTATTGTGACCGATTGGTGACACATCCAACGATCGATTATTGTTCGGGCTTTAGGACTGACTCAGATTTCGGACATGGTTTTCTCACCCGTATACTTCAGCGTGAAATGCACGCGGTTCTATGCGTATATTTGACTGCAAGTGTGTGTGCCTGTGTCTAAATTACATGGTGTAAGGTAGCTTACATTTGAAGGGGAACAATAGGAAGGTGAAGGGCTTCGATTACATTTTCTCACGAATGCCTTTCCTTGCGCTTTTCTCAATTTATTATTTATTTTGCGAATTAATTAAATGTACCGACATTCATTTCAGGTTTTTTTACTACTTCTCTGGACGTTATGTATATGAGAAGGCACGAAGGCGTTGGGATTATGCCATAATAGGGGTGTGATCCATTCTGGTGCTGAGTTGAGTTCCCTTGAGTGGTTGGCGTGTGGCGTTAATCTTATATAACGATTAAGATATCCGTGGGTGTTTGCCGATTCCAGCCTATTTCAGTTCTTGCGAAACCTGAACTTGCCAGCAATTAATATTGCAACACTAGAAAGAATTCGTGTGGAGTTTATTGTTGCCGGGGGAAAAACTTCGTATTCTTCAAAAAAAGAAAGGAATGTTCAGATAGAGCCCTCACCTCCATCCCTCCTCAAAAAATGCAAATAGATAATAGATATATAGAAAAAAAAGCACTGCTTACAGGTTAACCAATGAGATAACCGTCGTTTTACCTGGCGGTGATGGCATTATTTTGGAATTTGGATATACAAGATTTGGACAAAACAGAATCTAGCTTCCGATCTATAAAACCATCATTTTTACACAAAAAATGAGATACAAGGTATCGTCATCCCAAAGACACGATGGCAGTTCTTATTCTCCGTGTTGTTTAAGACAACCGATCATAGTCAACCTATTCCATTACATTTAAAACTGTTGACGCCTGTGATTCCAAATACAAAAGACGAAACATACCATCACGTACCAATGGGACCGAGAGGGATAGCCGCAATGTCTGTCCCCGGGGTCTGTCCGCAGCATTGGTGCCAAAGCAGAACCCCTGCTTTCCCACTCATGCGGTCAACCACGCACGTATGCTTGTTCCAGATTCTTAGAGACACCTCCTGTAAGTCGGAAAATGGGTCAAGATTTTGACCCCGTATCACGGACTTTTGGAAGGGAAACCAGCAAAATTACCCCCTATCATGGGCTTTTTGGAAAGGAAGTCGTGCAAAATTATCCCCCCCCCGTATCATAGGTTTTGGAAGAGAAGCTTGCAATATTACCCCTAAATGAAGGAAGAGCGCCAAAACTAACCCTCTTCGGGACCCAATTTCAGAACTTTTCTTGAAAGATTTGAAAACTACCCCTAATTAGACATATTTCGGGGGAAATTTTGTAAGACCCCTTGCTTCAACATGTGTGTGTGGTGGGGGGGGGGGATAACCTACGTGTTCCAACAAACCACAGACGTTATATTGAAACTTGATGAATAGATGGCTCATTGGCTAAATGACATTAAATTAACAGACACGTCTTGCTTACTAGTAGAATAATAATGCGGAAATCAAAAGCCAGTGACTAGGATCACAATGAAAAAAGACGCCCCGTGTTCAGAGCAAATTACCATTTTGACACAACAATTATTTAGTCTGTAACACCATAATACAGCATCGTAACATCGAAAGGGCCCCACAATGTACGTTTACAACGACATAATGTCCCGATTATCAAAAGAAATAACTAGAGTTCTGTCCAAATTTCCATTTTATAATATTGAAATCACTTTCATTTATCCACCATTGCAGCAAAATTAGAAAAATTGTGCACATCATGCTATGAGTTTGGTACTGAAAGGGTTAACATGATTTCTTCCTTCGATGATTTTTATTTCCTGAGATAAAAATACGCTGAGAAGTTCTTCAATTTGTTAACGATAATCTTGGTTGATGAGTTGTTGAGTACCATTCCATTTTTGACATCTAACTACCTCTCTTGAACATTATTCTCTTTTAAAATTGCAAGTCGGTCTTCTGTTTTTCGGTATCGGTAGCTGCATGTGGGCCATCATGCGAACTGCTTCACACATCGAGAAGAACGGTGGTCCGTGTGGTGACAGGGGCATCTTTGCCTTTGGGTCCATCCTCAGCGTGGCCTTTACCATGCTTCAAATCTATTACTTCTGGCGCTTTCTCGCGGTACTGCATCGTCCGGTGGCTGCCTCTTGCAAAGTGAGTTTGGACCAATCGTTATTCTCTTATACGACGGGAGGCTGTAAAGTTCAAAGGCTGACTAAAAAGGAGCTATGCTACAGCATGACCTATAGTCATTCACTAAATTCAACTTGTTCTGATACGAACTATATTGTTCGTTTCAGATATCTTTTCTTGTTTTTCTGTTAGAAATGAGTTTACGTTGGCAGCTTGGTTTTGAGAATGGTAATTTTTGGGTGATGTTTCTATCGGAAAGTCTTGCCTTCCAGACACGGTTGACCGTTTTCAGGCCTTAAAATGCGAATAGATCCACCCTAATATGTTTACCACTATTGAGAATGCAACTTAAGTTATTGCTTAAAATGTGGCAGAGATACTGGAAAGAATCTATAAAGAGGATGAAAAGAGCCCAGAAAGATGAAACCCGCTGGCAAGGAAAGTCTCTGCCATCAAAAATTTGCCAAAAATGACAATTGTCAAAAATCTGCAACTGAGAACGTAAAATCATTTCTGAAAGAAACACAATTAAAATATGTTTGAAACGGATGTCTATCAGATATGTCGTCAATTGGTAACATACAAAATCCTAGGTCTATCGGACCCTCGGTCTATAGGGATTTCTCCTTTCAATATCTTTGACAATATCTCGGAAAACAAAGGGTAAAGGTTAGGATTGTCATTGGACATTGGGTATCTAGTTCAGAATAGGGTTAGGGTTGAGGTTACTGTATAAACTAATCGTCAGAGCAATTGTCACCGAAGCAAATGTCATGGAATCCTCCAAGTTACCGCTCACGTATGAACCCCTTGTTCTCTAATTGCAGGATGGCGCTCATGCATCTGTGTGCAAACAACGTCGCCGTGTGGGCCAGGACCATGATTGAAGAAACGTGGGAAGATTTCCTTCTGAAGTACATGAAAACTGGCGACAAATACGGTGGAAAAGACGCCGGAAAAGGAAAGGGTTATGGAAAACTAGTGGCGCAGGAAGTTCTGGGGTATCTGACAACACCCGTCATGGGAGGGGGCTATCCTGACCCAGGAATGGGATACCCAGTCGACCCTGTCTATGGATTCGGAGGTGGTGATCCGAATGAGATTTGTGCGTAACCCCCGCATAACATTTAACATTTGCTTCGCTTGTAGATAGTATTCTAATTATTAACGTCACTTATATGTTTGGGCAGTTTTACGTCATTGAATCAAAATACAGTGCTGGGACACGATAAACTACAATTGATGGGGTATTCTCTTAAAGTTGTTGTATTCTGTGTCATAAATAAATTTGTCTTTATTAGAGGAACTATCAAATGCCGGATCTTTGTATTTTTTAAAAAGGGGAGATATAAAAGAAAGTTTATGCTGTCGTTTAAGTATCACACCTGTTTACTTTTGCCAAACTCTTACTAAGAATTTGTCCATAGAGTAATCTTAAAGCTGCAACCAGAAGTTTGTTTTGTCCGTGGTTTTGTATTTAAACAATAGTAGTAGAATTTTTTTTTAAAGTCTCAATCAAATTTGTCTATAGAGTGATTTTCAAGCTGAAATCAGAAGTTTGTTTTGTGTTTGAACGATCGTGTCAAAACAAGAGATGTCCAGTAATGATGTAAGTACAATAGCCAACATTAATCAACGATCATAAACACCCTAACCCTATAATTATAAAACCCTAACAGTAACATCCGTTACCTAATACTTAAAAATGTACCTTTCATTTCATTTACCCCAATCCGATAACTTCGTATCCGTTACATTGTGGTTGTTACATTGTGCTCAAACCCCAACCTCCTCGGCTTATTTTCAATTAATCAAAAACTCCTTTCATGGATCGATAACCCTTTGGCATGATAACACTTAAACAAATAATACCATTAACAAGTTTGAAATATTAGGTATTCTAATTCAGTTAACTTAAAGTTAAGGAATTGCTTAGTTAGAGCTGCATTAGTATCAAAGAAACTGTAATAATTTCTACCGGCTGTCTTTGTTTCAGGATATATGATACGGTGTGTGAATGTGCTGACATATTTTGGCTTAACTGTTTGAGAAAAATAAATTCTAAGGTGGAAACTATAGTCTAAATATAACATTTGGCATAGATTACAAGTGAAGCAATTGCTGGTAAAACTATTCACAAAAAGGCGCAACAAACAAACCCCTTCACCCTGAGGCTAGTGATATGAATAGTTCGCACATTAATCATACCATATTTAATCATAAACGGATTATTATCGTACAAAAAAAATCAAAATTTCTTCATTTTAAACTTACAAATATATAGCACAAGTAATTTCAAATGCACTAGGTCGTAGGGTCAATCCAGATCAGATAAATCTTCATGTTCTAGGTCTAACCTATTTGGAAAGGAAATCCCTTCTATTACAAGAAAATGAAATCTAAGCTAGGATGACTGCACGAGAGCACGTGCACCATGCGGCCATGTAGTATAGTGCATTTAGATTTAGAAATAAAAAATGATTCGCATTTCCTTTTTTGCTGTGTCATTATTTGATGTATTCCAAAGTATAGACATTACATTGAAATAGCTATTCGACTGTGCACTCTCAGAAAATATAAAGGTTCTTCAAAGGTTCTCTTTTTAGAACCATTTTGCCACAATAGTGACACCATATTTGTACCATTTTGGAGTAGGATGGTGCTGATGAGAACACTAATCTTCAGAGTCAACGCGGGGCTAATACCTACTAAAATGGTGCTCCTAATGTGAAAAAAGAGGAATCTATTAATAGTCTCCTGTATTTTAGTGTATGTGTCTGTGTTTTGAAATAACAGTATGGTAGTGTGCATATAAGTATTGGGTGGGCCTATGTCAAGACAGTTGAAGCACATAGGCTAGCCAAGGTCTTGGGGGCCTTGCTAAAGAACAGTGATTGTCTGGACAATATGCGTACAATCAAAATAATTGACGCAGTCGTTGGCGATGAAAAAAGTACGAACACTTGTTAAAAGGACGGTGTAACATAACGAATGTTAGCAGAAGTGTTGCCGATTGAGAAAGGTTGTAAATATCAAGAAAATTTGGGAAGAACATGACCAAATTATTAATCACAGCCAACTAGAATGAGAGAAATTTTGACTACTTTCTTTTTGTATCAAAATAATGACCCTTTTTTGAAGTGACAAATAAATCCTTTGGACGCCATATGTTATAGTACCCCCGTACCCCCGGGGAATACTTAGATTTGGTTTGTACGGGGGTGGGCAGCTCCAGGCTCAAAACCCATACCCTTTCCCCAAGGACATTTTGGTAAAAAAAAAAAAGATTGGGTACCCATGTCTTTACATTTTTTCTTAAAATATAGACCCATGTCTAAGGGTTTCAAATACATTTCACTTCAAAACATACCAAATACACAAGTTTGTCTCGAAGAATCATGCTTTTATGTTAAGTTTCAGCTGGAACAGAGAAAGACACATTTGAGGGCTTGAGTCCAAATTCCGACCCATATCTAAGGATTTTTTTATTATTTATTTATTTATTTATTTATTTATTTTTTATTTATTTATTTATTTATTTATTTATTTTATTTTTTTATTTAGTTTAGTTTAGTTTTTTTTTGGGGGGGGAGGGGTCTGAAAAAGCAGATCCATGTCTAAGGTGAAAAAAGATTCATTAGAAAGGCACATCAATGTATGGCACCAAAGGTCTACGTGAGTCCCCCCCCCCCCCAACAGGAATAAGCAATGGTTTTACTTTCTAAATTATTAGGTAATAACAATTGTCGTGTTTTGTTTTCTCCTGTTTCTTCCATTACCCAGATAATGGGACGTACGTGAATACTACCAGCTATCCACCCGCTGAGGAAGTTTGTCTCGACGGCAAGTACGACAAGGGCCTGGGCCTAGCCACGTACAAGGCCTCCGTCTTCCTCTACTCCTTCACTGTCGAGTACAGTATCATAGGGGGCGCTATGGCCTACGTCATGTGGCGAAATATCGGCCGTCGTGTACCGAGGGGACACAAGCACCCATCAAGTACCGATACAAGCTTCAGGTTAGCAAAAGAATGAAAATATCTTTGTTAAAAAAGTGTTTTTGATTTACACACTAAAATGAGTTACGAAAGAAAGCTGAAATCACTCAATCGAATTCTGTCAATCTACACTCCTCGGGCTCGGGAATCTTTTGGGCTGGAAACTCAATTCTATGGATGAAAATAAAGACGTACATAGATTCAAGTTGAATGAACCAACAGGCATACTTTTATTAAATTGAAAATGTTGTACTTCTGTTACACACACGACTTTTAAATGACCCATTATTTATTTTTTGATTACAAATTCCAATTTTAAACACAGTAAATGTGTGCCTTTTGGACCACATCTAAGCAAAACTGGAAAAAAGAAGAAATTGATAAACTAGGATAAAGTAGGCCTATTAGGATGATGTGGGTTTAGGGAACTGACTCCGTAATTAAAGCTTCCCCTCACTCCCCCTCCTACTCCCGAACTGAACATGAGGTCTATTAGTGTTAGTCGAATGTATTAAGAGAATGGAGAGAGTAATTGTTGTGAGTTTCTATTTAAATTCCAACGCTGTGTAATGAAATTTATTATACTCATCCATTGTACGGTTCGGAGTATAAAATATTTCTGTTTCATGCACATTTTCTATCGTATCATATTCAGCTTCGAATGTGGTCTCCTTCTCGGCGTACTGTGTACCATGTGCGGTGTCATTATCCTCATCTTGAACATCATCTATCTGGGCGATCCGGATAAATCCGAGGAAAGCTTCGTCAGCATTCACGGTTATCGGATATTCCTCAACATTGTGTCGATAACGGGCTGCATTCTAGCCTTCATCGGAATACACAAAGGAGGGTGGCAGGTACGGCTGGAGATTTTTGCGTAGAACATATACTTACATGATTGCAGATTTCTTTTGTCTTTTTGATGCCCCTAACCTCACAATCTCAAAGGTAAATGACATGATTGGGGTAGTCCTCAACTTGGGCTGAAACTTTTCAAGAATCAAGTAAACTATACAAGGATTCTGCTGTAAAAATCTTGTAGTCAAACGTTGACTCATTCTAAAGTAACTATAATGCCAATATCTCTAGTGGCGGGCAAACCTGTTGTGTACCTCTCTATGGCTTCTGCATCTATCGGGTCACGATTAAATTACAATACATGTTCATGCTTGATTCTCCTTAAGTAAACAGATTAGAGTCAAATCCTTCCAGCTGGAAGGTCTACTCCAACTAGTATATAGTAGGTATATGTTTCAAGTCATGTGGTTCTCGAGGCATTTTCAAGTGTTCCCAATCATGTCACTAACCTTTAAACGGTTCTTTTTGGAACCATTTTGTCACAGTAGCGGGAAGCATTTTGGGGGCTTATAAGCATTTTTTTCCCGTAGACATGGTTCTTAAAGGCACGAGTCTGAGCAGGGTGGTACTAATGCGAAGCGTTTTTACGTCAAAGTCAAAACCGTGCCGCTAATGACAAAGTGGTATCCTTTTAAGAACTTAATTAACAAACAATCAAAATCACTGAATACCATGCGACAATAGTTTTAAAATTCATTTCAGTAAATTAATTTCATTCCATGTGGAGTGAAGACGGTTTTGGTGTGAATTTAATGCATTCCCCATTAAATAGGTGACTTGAATGCTCTCATCAGTACTGGGCCGAGGGAGCCCTGGAGTCATACTGAAATCAAATGCACCCGTAAGACAGTTGTTTTCACCCATCACCCATATTCCCCCTCGTTGAGTGTTCATTTACAAAGTAAATACTTACCGATTTGAAGATCGTGGTACCGAAGATGTTGTTGTTGACGAAGATGATAACGAAGATCATGAAAACGAGGAAGATCACGATTATGATGAATTATGGTGATGGTAGTAGACGTGGTAGGAATGGTGATCGTTCTAGTGATGCGAATAATGGTACGGCTGATGACAAGAAGGAACATGGTATGGGCTGGTCTTGGTAAGGCACTCTGACAATTGCTCAGCCGACAATTTGGTCTACTGATATCTACCATTGAAAAGATTAGGGTCAAGATTTACGATTTGCCGTTTGGTCTGGTTTGGAGGCTAGGGGTTTGGTAACCGATTTAGCTCCTAGTCTGAAAGTCTTCTTACATCATTTTTGATAACAGAGCGATCACAGCGCTGGTCCAGCTCATCGAGTAGACGCGGCTCTCCTGTGGATCTGTGTGACGGGCGTGTTCCTGCAAGGCATATATACCTTTGTGGCGTCCGCAGCCTCCATTGGATACTCGAAGCACGCAGGACTCATCTGGGTAGACGAAACCACTCATCTCATTCAGACTGTTATGCAGGTATGCCACTTTGTCTGTTACTGTCCACGTGAATATGTAAACTTTGATTTCACTTTCCATCAAAAACAAAATATTAACATGAGTCCATTCACTTATTTAGCTACAGAATAACATTTGACGTGAATGGCATACGTAAAGAAGTCTTTAATGGTACATGATACATGAAGAGTAAAGTCTTTAGCTTTCTTTTGACATTACTTATATTATGGATTAATGAACTAGGTTGTCCTGAGGATTGACCTACAAACACACCTTTCCAAGTTGTTGTTTTGACTTATTTTTCATAGAAAGGCCTACCTCTTCCCTTATTCTGTTTTTGTGTTGCTGCATTTGTTTCAGCTCCCATACACACGATGCTAAAGGCAGTGTTGGGTTCTCAAGCAAGAATTGGATTGCCTTTATCGATGTGTGATAACTTAAAACTAAATGAAACCAAACAATTGGAAAAGAGGTAGGCCATTTGTGAAAATCTATTAAAACAAAATCTCGGAAAAAAGTGTGTTTTGTACCTGTCACCTTCAAGACTACCTGGCTCATTAATGCGTAACACTGATGATGCAATGATATGCCAAAAGAAAGCTAAATAATTTACCCGTTATGTATATGTAATATTTAAGATAGGGAGGTGTGTACGTTTTAGAACACTCTGCATTGTCTTTATGTTGCTAGCAATCTTAAATAGTACCGACAAATTCGTCTTAACCCTATCAGGACAATTCCTCCAGAAAACAACTCCTCAGGGGACGACTCCTAACTATACGCCTTAAAGTCGTTCTAAGAAAATTATATGAAGGATATTTGATTGAATAATCTATTTCAAGACATTTAAGGAAATTTTTGGTATCTTGAACGTTTTACAAGAACTTTGATTTTGATAAATTCTCTGACGCTTGTGCGTCTTGATCTTAAAAACCCTGTCGAACTTTGTCTCCAGAACTACGAACAAAAGTCGCAATTCTGGAACTTGTTTGTGGCTATTCAAACCATACATTGCTGTATATTTTGCAATAAGCTGATGAAAGCTGTTTTTTTTTTGGGGGGGGGGCTTAGTGCAATTGAAGTGTTTAGAATAAGAAGTACTGAAGTCACATAAAACTACTTGTGAGAAACAAAGGCTCAAAGTTTTCAAATTTGTCTACAGATCACAATTGCTTGAGTTGTACATCCAAACTTGGTGAAGTAAATTCACATAATAAAAGATAAATATAGGACAAAAACAAACATTCTCACACTTATCGATTTCCAATAATCAATAATCAATATTGTGGACTTAAGTACTTCTTCTCCAAAACACAAGGGTCTCAGGAAAACAAATACATTTCTCAAATAAGTGAAAGTCAAAAGAGTAAGTGTACATATTTTTGGAATGCTCTCCATAAGATGGACAATTTGATATGCAATCTGTCAAATTTGGACGCTGTTTCAAATTTGACCTTATTTGACCTTTGACCGGAAGTGACCCCATATCTCATCAACAAAGCACAAAATACATGATAACTTATATATTTTCTTAATCCTTGTAACTAGTCGAGTAATTTGAGATACATTTTGAAGAAATCAGACTAAAAGTTAAAAATTTGACCCCGGTTGACCCCTCCCCTGACCCCTACTAGGAAAGGGTCAATTTGACCAAATTTTTGTCAAAAAAATTCCCGGCATGTAACGACTTCAAAACAATCACTAACTCAGTTTCGTCAAAGTGTGACTTAAGTACTTCTTATTCTATACTCTTCAATTTAAAATAACACGGGAGACAAGATAGCCTACCATCTCCATTAGCCAGACCCCACCATGTTCAATATGGGTGGGAAGAGCTTCAGGTGGTGCCAATATTTGGTCTCGCCTATGAGCCAATCGCGTGTATTCGAAATGTTGTGCATGTTGTTTTATACATGTACCATCAGGGAAATTACTTTTTTTCATGAAAAGTGGGAAAGAAATATATATTTCCAATACGTTTCTAGGTTAAAGACGGAGTACTGGATTTGCACGTCAGAAAACGGCAAAATGAATGAAATTAACTCAAATCGTTCACAATGTGAACTGGTGAAGATTAGTACAAATAAACACCTGTCATAGAACTTTGGGTATGAATACGTAGTTTGGGTGAAAATCTGGACATTCAAAATTCAAATTTACAGTGATGTTAACGTGCACGGGCCGTTCCAAAATTGTCCGATCAGCCGTTAGCCGAAGGTCGCGCGGAGTTTAGCCATGTAACCAATCAGTGTGCTCCGCTGGTCATGCGAACGTACACATAACTGCGATTCGCACTTTGAGCAAAATCTAAACTCGCGGAAAGAACAATATTCTGGTAACATATCGTATTAGTTTTTTCTCATAAAACAACAAATTCAAGACGTATGGATGTAAAACTTTCCAACACACCTTTTTCTACCGTTTGGTAATTTGATAATGAAGGAAAGTAATGGACTTGGCAAATTCTAAACAACAATTCTTTAAAGGATTTGTAACTGGTCTCTTGTATCACCTGGCAGGTCATACTGATTACCGCAAGCCGCCCGAGGACTTCAAGCAGACGCGCACGAAACAGATCATCATGTTCATGTTGGTCTGCAATATCACCTGGTGGTTGGTGAACACGTACGAATTGAAAGGAGGCTACGATCTTTTCGCTTTGGAGAACAACTACTACGGAGCCACGGCTTGGTACGTTATCGTACACATCGCCGCGCCACTCAAGATTCTCTTCCGGTTCCATTCCACCGCCTGCTTCTTCGAGGTGTGGAGCACCAAAGGCGTCGAAGTCACCCACTAAAACTCGGCCTCACATGAGTTTGTCGAGGCGTCGGAACTACATAGCGTTGGCATGACGGAACTCGTCACCTTCGAGACAACTCGACCATTTTCATTAAAGGTTCGCTGTCGAGATAAATGCAACAGCGCCCTCTTTCGTTGACTGATAAATGGGGCACCATTTCTTGCCGCAAGGCAATGGAAACAGATTTAGTTGCTTAAGAAGGTACAGCATTTGTTTTACGTGTGCGGTCTAGCACTGTAACAGTGTTAATGGAAAGTCAATATTTTTCAGTCTGGTTCTTATCCTTTCTGCGATTGAACTGTACTCGACAGTGGACCTTTAAATAAAATTAAACTACCATCTTCTCACACTTCTAGTTATTTTCTGTAATAAAAAACTATCAGTTTGTTTCTCGTCACTGCCATGAATCGGTTTTTATTTACTGGTGGTGACTACGTCTCGAAAGTTAGAACAATGTATTAATCATACACAACCAAACAATGGATTACTTTGAGCAATGGATTCACAGACTGGAGATTTATTTCTAATCAACGGACTAATGACTTACTGTCTTTAACTATCTATTATTTTGACTTTTTTTCAAATTCTGCAACAAATTATGGTTGATGGCCAAATCATGAACAGTCAACCAGCTGTTATGATTATTACAAATCAACGTTTTGCACTCTTGACGTTATTTGCCAATCTCTTCCAGGGATCTTTTCTTTTTTCTTAACAAAATCAATTACACTAGTCTTGATCAAGCACAGACAATTTGCAAATTTCCAGTGGTAATTGCTGTAAATATCAAAAAAATAAGTGGTTTGATTAAATCTAGGTGTATTTGATATTACACCTAAGTGCCTTTTAAAGAGTGGGGCAGTAGTGTTGTGAGGATCTAATGTTGGATATCATTTAGAATTTGTAAACGGCGATAGTAAGAGCTAAATTTGACGGCACATTTACATACTTACTTTTAAAGAATAATAGAGCAAATAAATATCGCTGGAATTTTAAGTTCATGGAAAATGTCGTTGGAATATCAAATATTCCAATTTTTTTTTTTACTCCTTCACTAGTTTGGGAGTGGCCGTCTTTGCTGTTAGATTATCAATTTGACAACCGCCACAATGGTCATTTCAGTGAGAATATAACAAGAATTATGTAAGAGATATCGTGTATATGATCTTAATTATCGCTGCATATTTTCGTATTTTTTCACTACGTCTAATTTGTATGTTGTAATATATTGTGTATTAGACCTTGTCGAGGAGGTTGGCTACATAATTATTTTTGTATGTGAATATGTGGTCTGTTCAAACGGCATGCATACTCTTCTAGTACGTTTATTCGATGTGAAGTAACCTTTATTCTATATATACGTAATGATGTACTGTGCGAACGTTGGTGAAAGGGACAATTTTTGATTTTTCAATTCTTTTAGTTCAGCTAAAAGAAATGGGATATATTTGTCAATGAGACAAGAAAGAGAAAACGTTGCAGAAAGTGAATCGGACTTTTATCCTGATAAAATCATCGGTCATCAAAGTAAGTAGAATACTTTCAAGTAAATGTTTAAATGGAGTATCTTTCCTGCTTTACGAATTTCTATATCAATGAAACATTTTGCAAAAACATCTCCTTGTCCGAGTAAAGGTTTTGTGGAATCGTGTAACTGATAGACGACCAGCCATAAGTATAATTCTATTGGGAAAAATGCCGTAATGTGGTGAATAATATTTACTTTGTGTAAAATTGTGTACGGGGATTTGTTAAACTAGATGTCTTATGAATGCATTTTTTCGTTAATACTGATAGAAATGATTATGTATGTTGTCACTCAGAAATTTATGTATTTTATCAACATTTTCACGTTACTGTACGATTATATTATTTGAATGAATGTAAATATTGTTTATGATTTTTGTTTTGGAATTCACACATACATCGTGGAATAATTCTGTATTCTGTATAAACGTGCCAACAATTTTTTAAGAGAACGGGAATTCATTGAAGTGCAATTACGAAAGTCTACTTCGTGCAATAATATTACGCTCACTTAATTAAGGTACGCAAATTTATGTGATAAGATAAACATGTGTCTTTCGTACATCATATCATCGTAATTTCTAATTAACACCCTGTTTTAACTTAATGTATAAAATGTGCAATTGTGTAATTGTAATTAAATCTATGCTTGTAACATTTGTACGCAATTAGAACACTATCTATGCCATACACTTTATATGCTTTCAATAAATAGCTTGCAAAAGAAAATGTTGTCTGTTTAATTATTTGTTTCCTGAAACATTTGAAATAGTAGGGGAAAATCTGTGGAATAAGAAAACGCGACAAAAATTTATCAATGCATGTACATCAGTGACAAGTGAGGAATAAGATGGAGGAGGAGGAGGAGGAGGGGAGGAGGAAAGAAGAAAATGGTCAATGCAATATAGATTGCTGTGTGTAGGATGCAATTTTTCACATTGAGAATACAAGTGGTGTACACATTTGGTTACTTTTGAATAGAGAATTTTTTATTATTAGATTCCCCAACGTTGATTGCATCAAACTCATTATACAGATTTTATACTCTCATTTTGTATTTCGTACAAGTAATATTTTACGGTTTTTTATGCATAATAGTCGGTTAATAATCTTTTGGGCAAGTCACATTCATCAATAACACCCGCTCTTGTATTGTTTTGTTTCTCAATCTCTTCAAACAATAACATTGCATAAATACAGTCAAGTATATAGGTTTTGTTCCAAGGTCATTAGTCGAATATTTTGTTCGAGTTCAATTCATTCATTTTTAAGTTTATTTATTTATTTATTTAACTGTCCTGATTTATTCATATATTTCTGACCAAATTATCGAAAGTTTGGGTAAAACGATATTGTGTAAATTACACATACTTTTAATTACAAAAGATGTGGTTGCGAAAGAAGAAAGTTTTCTTGAAATTACCACTAGGCTTTTAAGCAAAATTATAGATAAAAACAATAAATTGAAATGTTCATTAAATATTTGACCATGATAATACCTAAATGTAGAAATGCAGATTTAATTAATTTAACAGACAATTGTTATTTAGATAGACATTAATATTCAGATCTAACTTTAATCATTTTTGTTTCTTTCAGCTATTGCTATTTGGAAGCAAAACATAGTGGAATTATGTGTAAAATAAATGCAACGGTTATATTAGATTGATTACACGTTCCTAATCAACCTTTAAGATTCACATGTAGGCTAAAATATGAATATACGAAAAAATACTATTTCGTACGGTATAGTGCGAAAATACAAACAACCAATGTCTTATTTGTTTCCTAATTTTCGGTTAAGAAATTGGCCACAGAAAGTCTGAAGACTAAAAATATCCAATTTACACAACTCAAAGCATTACAGGCTATAAAGAATTTGCGAAACCCAAACTTGTAGAAAATACTAAATGACAGATATTCATGAAATATTTACAATGAAAAATAAGATACAAATATTAGAACACGATATGAATATACAAAGTGCATTTGGGTGCCACCCCTCGCCCCGTGAAATTGTCCACAAAATCAGAAAAATGATTTGGGCATGTGTAGTTCTTAATTTGGCGTTTTCCTTATATTTCGCCTTTCTCAATTAGTTTTTGGCCTCACTAAAAATTACATGACGTTGCCACTAACATTGAGCTAAATTCTAAAGTAATTGATTCCGACTAATCGATGATTTTATAAAATAGTGGAAAAAGCAAATTTCAATTAGTACAACAATACTATAACTGCGAATGAAACCAGGACAACCGCAAGCTGTATTCCAGAAATTAAGAGAACAATAATTTGCAGAAGCAAATGACTAAGCATTTTGAGACTTACGATTTAAGGTTTATCTAATCCTTATTATGGTTCTTTGGTACTCTACCCTGTTTTTTTTTAGATGAAATTGTGGACAATTCCCCTCTCCACTGGATTTGTAAACATATTTTCACAAACACATATTTCTGAAATGTTGGGTTAGAATATAACCAAATTCTTTCAGAAAACATCAAAATCACTTTTGTTCGGATTTCTTTTTTAAAGTAAGAATAAGTGAAAGTTAGTGTACACAGGCAATAGAATATTTCCAATTTTTCATTTCAAAATGATTTGAGTTGCCAATGTAAAATTCTTCCATTATAAGGATAAAATAAACCTTGAACAATCCCTATACCAATTATATAACACGGTTCTTTACCAATGGGACTAAGGGAATTGATACAATGCGATATGACAGGTTGTACGTTAGTATGACAGGAACACAATGCAAAGTTGTTAAACTCAAGCTATCTACAAACACGAGTTTTAAGTTACTGTATTCTTTCATTCACGGTTGGCAATTTAAATCAGTGGTCATTTAAGTCACGATTTAAATCATCATGTTTAAAAAAAAATCAGTGATTTACATGGAAATCAAATAAATTGATTTATTGATTTAAAACACGACTTAAAATTAAATCATGATTTAAATCGTGATTTAAATAACCCCTTTCAAAAAAAAAATCGCCCAACCCTGCTTTCATTTTTTTTATTTATCCAATTCTTAAAACACTGTGATCTTACAGACACTATTTAACATTGTGGAATGTCAATTCTAAAACAAGTCAATTCATGATATTTGAGCTTCATAATAGTGCACGAATGGGCAGTAAACACCCTAGAATATTAACATTTGAAAAGTCATACTGCCACTGGCAAATTATGCGAGAATAAACATCAGCATCGGAAAAATTGACAAGCTAAAACTAGGTACTCACAGATTTTTTTTAAACAGTTAACAATGATTTTGAAGTACAATTATTTGAGGCGTCATTTTTATACTTTATTAAAGACACTAAGAGCATGGCGGATTGTGGATCTTAGATGATTTTTTTTGGTTTTTTTTTTTATTTCTTCATGCGAATTGAGAAATGGGCTCAAGAAGCAAATAAGTTTTCAAAATCATAACATCAAAGTGCCCGTAAATAATCAACCCTGACAATGCCTTAGGGCAAAAAGGCATTTTGTGGTTAAAAATAAGGCCTTTAAATTGAACTTTGCATTGTAATTTTATTGTTTTACAGCGCTTATCATATCGTTTGTCTACAGTTATCCAAACAAACTATGGTGCGAATCTTGCATAATTAAA
>JZLH01S0437414.1:6144-18880 GCA_001188425.1 Eucidaris tribuloides
GCATTAAAATTGGCAAGCCAGATATACACCATGAGGCAACTGCAACCAATGATCTTATCTCGTCAATAGTAATCAAGTGTCATAACAATGATATGCATAATAGCTTTTCTGATTACATTTTGGCAGTCATGAATGGATTATGGATATCATCATTATTACCATCTTTATTACATCAAATTTTTCATCCGATGCTGTGGGTATCATTGTCACTATCACATGGATCTCACTTTAATGGAAACCAACCACAACCCATAAAAGTAAAAATTTATGTTATTGGCTCATTTCCCATGGGATCCTATTTTTATGAGTATAGAACATGCAAGTATGAAGTCACGGTATTGTAGATAGTCAAGTTAGATGAGCAAAGGGAGAAATGAATGATCTTGTACTATGTCACAGGCTAATATGCAACTTTTGATTCTGCCTGCAATGGCTAGTATTAAAGAGGACAAGAAAAATGTTTTCATAATCAAGCAAGAAATTATAAATTAATTAGATGTCATTGTGTTACCTACATGCAGAATGGAGTTAGAAAAATTGATCTTTTTTAGCTATATTTTTCAAACTTCATTGATTTCCACAAAATATGGTCAGATATTCTTTATCCATGCACTGAATCTCTGAATGACAACATGTTTGTACCATCAAGAAATGTTATTTCTTCAAACGAACAAAACCCCTCACTGTTTCTCTTCCCTTTTATTTGGTGGCATCAAACATGGTGATCAAAGAAACCAAGGCATCTAAAGATTTCTAATTCACAATTGTACATCCTTAGAAGCCTGACACACATTTGAATCCACAGTGGATCATTATTAACTCCTAGTTTGAAACTCCAAAATTCTTGTTTACTGAACTGTTTAAACATTGTACAAGTTCAAATACCCAATCTCCTCCCCCTACCTAGTCTAATTCATAGACTGCTCTTCAATTTACCCCAATCCCAAGCATTCAGAAAATCTAGTCTGTGTGTCAAGCAAACATGAGAACAATCTAGTCTCAGTGTTCAGCAAAAAAGAGAGAATATACTTAAGACTACCCCCTACCAAAAAAACACACAAAAAACAGAATCAAGAAGTATTTTAGCGATATTAGTGAGTCTCAGAGAAAAATGAAATCATTCTAACACACATCCGACATTTGATCATCAGATTTAACAAGCAATTAAGAACAGCGTACTAGTCATGTACTTACTTTGAACTCTGTGAGCCAAGCTCGGACAAGTTTTTGATCCATTCTAAATATCCAAAATTGTCCTGAAAAAAATAATAAAATAACAGACATTAGTGACTTTACTTGAATTGACCCCATAATTTATTTTTCATTGCCAGTCATTCAAATATGATGTTGGAATAAACAAGACTGACTCATTTACATCTAAATTATTTTTTAAAGTGAACTCTAATTTAGGGTACTTATTCAATTTGAAATTTTTACTTAATTGTTGCACTTCTTTTATGCATAAATGATTAAAGGTGCTAATGGCACTCTGGACTTACCATGAAGGTAATATAATGAGTAAGAGTATAATGACGGCTCAGTAAATCTCTTCTCAGTGTTATCATTCAAAATTCAAGAATTTCATTTGTCATGCAAAGCATACATTTGATGTACAGTCTGATGATAAAAACATATCTAAACATAAAAAATAAGATTACAAGATAGCATGAAATAAGGACCAAAATAATTGCATAAGTAATTCATCTCTTTTATCACTCTTGTTTTACATGACCTGGTTTTATTATGTAGGCTTAATTGATTACATGTACTAGTATTGATAAAGCCATGTGTATTACTTTTTAAATTACTGGCCTCTGCTTCCTTAACGGGAAGGTTTCTTTCCGACGTCTCATACCGACACATTCACCATGTTTTTCTGAAGCTTTGCCAAACCTGCTGCGGCACCATGCCAACGTGCAGGCTGGCAAGCTGTGGGGCAGTAAATCTTTGAAAAAATGCAGCGAATGTGTCAGTACAAGACGTCAGAAAGAAACCTCCCCATTATGGAACCAGAGGTAAGTAATTAAATAACAAAGTTTGGTGCTGGCTATGTAATTGAAAAGTATAACTTTTAGTTAAATAACATATATTTGTAAAGAGTGAATGTGTTCTCATTTCTGAGAAAAGTTAGACAAACTGATATATGTACCAGTTCCTAATTAGATAATACAAAGACTGAAAAATCCATCTGTTCAGAGCAGTTTTTTAAACATTTTACAGTAACTGCTCCTTACAGGACATAGCTTAGTGGAACACATCCCCGACCGAAATAGACTGACTTTTCAGTCTATGATACACAAACCACAAACATGCACGCGGCCTGCCGGTCGTTGTGGTAAAAGTTGATATGACAGAAGGTAACACAAAACATCGAACAATCACACCAAAACTAAAATAAAAGTGGCGACTGATGGACGTATTTAGATTTAGACAGAAAAATCGAGTAGACTCCAGACTAAACCCTAATTATTTTTTGACAATCGGAATGATCTTAAGTGGGCAAACCTGTACTTTAGGGGACCAGCCAATGTAAGTACAATACATGTAACATTTCCCGAACTGATTTAGCAGTTCTAAATACCGTTCAAAATCATTCTGGGCAAGATCTTACATACCAGCTCTCTGCAATCCTTGTTCATTTGAAGAAAATAACATACATTTTGGACGAAAATATTGGCCAAAAACATGAGAGGTCAGCGATTGTTTCGTATACGGCGGTCTTCACGCTGCACTAACTAGAATCAGGACAACTCGACCCTCAGACAATTTGACCCTGGCTAACTCGACCCTCTACCCGTGATAACTCGCCGGTGGCGGGTGATCAAGGGTAGAGGGAGAGAGCTGGTATGTAAAAAGTATGATTTTGAACGGTATTTAGAACTGCTAAATCAGTTCGGGAAATGTACAAATTCTGCAACTGTAGCACCATACCATTGCAGAATTCTGCAACTTTAGCCCAATTTTTTGATGAAATTGTCTGAGAGCAAGCCATAAAAATGTGATGCAAAACCATTCTGGCATAACAAATAAAGCATCTAAAGATCTAACTTTTAGCCCTGTGATTTGTAAATTGTATGTATCGTTGTCATGGTAACTACTTATATAACTTCTGCAGTGTATTATTCCCACAGGCCACAGTCGCAGATTTCTGCAAAGTTGCGTTTGTCTCAGTGCAAGCCGACGAGAGGTGGAACAGGAATATTTTGCAATATTCAAGTAAAGTACACTTTACGTTAGATCTATTCTAATACGATGGTGATTTTAAAATCCTACCTATAATTACCAAGATAACAATTTTTGTCCATTACCATGGCAACAAATTTTCACCATCCTAGAAAACATACAGATTAAATTTTGTTTACATCAATAATTCTATGTCCCAAATTTCTTGCCAAAAATTATCGATTAGTTGAAAGGAAAACAAGTGGAAAATAACATTGCAGAATTCAGCAATGTTGCAGAGATCTAATGTCTGTAATGATATTGTCGCCACTTTGTGTGAATATTTTGTGTTACCTTCTATTATATTGACTTCAGCCTGGAAATATGAGTCCTAGTTGTAATCCTTGATATTTTTTCTTCCTAATCCACCTTAATTTATATCTCCTGGAAGTTGAAAATATTTCCAAAACATCGTTTTATTTCTTGCCTCCGTTACTGGCGAAACGTTTGCTTCGGTGTGGTTGGTCGCCGGCGTGTGTTATGTCAATGCAACTAGCGTGCAGGACTGTGCGGTGTGAACGCTGTGCAAACCCTATGGCAAAATTGTTAGATGTGCATAACACGTAAAGAATAGCCATTGCGCAATCGATCGATCACGATCTGGCTCATTCACAATACACGTGTTCGCGCGAATTCGCCACCACATCTTTTAGCCGGCTTAATCGCCAGTTTTGCAATATTTATTTAATGTAATATCGCCAATATATTTGTTGATTTATGATAATTGAAATTTGGTATTCTGTGCATTTTGAGATGATGTTTGGATAATACTTAGTAAAAGTTTGCTGAAAAAGTTGAGTGCAAGTCAGCCATTTTGTTGCATCGCATGCGTGAACTAGACCAAAGGCTTTGGCCTGTGTCGAGTTCGGTCGTTTTTCAGAGGTTTTAACAGACGATTTGGACGGACATTTTACATACACCAATCTTACCTTCTCTCCACAGTCCGAAGCTTGTAGACCCCAGCCTTTAGCGTACTTAAGCCCCGCGGTGACCCCCGAATCTCTGGGGCACCGAACGGACGTAAAATAACAGATTTCATACGATTTATTACATGCACAAGTGAGAAATTACTTCCACTGGTGCAAGCTAGCCCACCTCAGTCATGCCAATCATGATTCCATCCTTATTTCTTCGTCAAAATCATGAAAAACGCGAAAAACTCGCCGAAAAGTGTTCCTCGGGACCGTACGATTGATGCGTTCGCTGGTGCCGAAGCTAGCTGCAGTCACACACACGCCGTGTGTGTGACTACAGCTAGCTTCGGCACCAGCGAACGCATCAACGAAGAAATAAGGATGGAATCATGATTGCCATGACTGAGGTGGGCTAGCTTGCGCCAGTGGAAGTAATTTCTCACTTGCGCATGTAATAAATCATATGAAATCTGTTATTTTACGTCCGTTCGGTGCCCCCGAGATTCGGGGTCACCGCGGGGCTTAAGTAGGCTAAAGCCTGGGGTCTACATGCCTCGGACTGTGGAGAGAAGGTAAGATCGGTGTATGTAAAATGTCCGTCCAAATCGTCCGTTAAAACCTCTGAAAAATGACCGAACTCGACACAGGCCGAAGCCTTCAGTCTAGCGTGAATATGAGTGTGTATGACCAATGGCCGAACGGCTTGTGGGCGGTACAGACGACATCGCGATGTTTTCAGTGGCGCAAAAAATTTTCCCCACCCTTTCCGGTAAGGAACTTTACTTTGATTGGTCGGTTAGTATTTCAACTCATTATCGTGTAATATGCGCTCATTTTGACAGAAGCAAAGACTTTATCACCTGTCGGCGACACTACCCGCATGGCGACAATAGTAGGGTGGGGAGTTGAGTTTCCGGACACCTAATTTTCCAAAATTTTCTGGATATGTTGACAAAAAAACGTAATTTTCAAATGATCAATATCAGTATTTTGATGAGAAATCAAGATTTACGGAAGAAAAATAAATGCTGCGTACCCGCGTTCTGTTTGCAACTTCGCGCGATAGTTCTCCGATGCGTAACGCGCCGTTCTAACGGGCGGTGTCCGGGTACTCAACCCGTCCGAAAATACAACCTCTCATGTAGCCTCAAGCAACGCTGACGCTTCGCGTCAGCGTCTCAACTATACCCATTTGTTCTCGTGGGTTGCCACCCCGATCCGAGGTGCGATTCTGTGCGGCGCTTCGCCCCAAAATAACGTTAGACCATAAACTTACGACGGTTATAATATGTGAATTCTGTATTAGTTCATGGTTCAATTGAAATTTAGAAAAAAATGGTATAACTCACCCAAATCCGGGATTTTCTTGAGACTTGCTTCTTCACGGCAATGCACGGCGAAGTTGTTTGCATGTTAAACTATGGGAGTCGCTCGTAGTGATTCTCGCGATACGCGAGTTATCGCGAGTTATCGCGAGTTATCGCGAATATAGCGAGTTATCGCGAGAATCACTGCGAGCATGGACCCTACTACACATGGACATGTATCGCTCTTAAGGAATTCATGGGCCTTTATGTTTCCTTTGATACATCAATAGCATTCTGTGCATATTTCTCTCTTTAATCTAATGACGACCGCCGCAAATTTGTCGTTGGAGTGGATGACAAGTTTTGTTGATAAAAGTTAAATTTTATTCTCAGAGGAAGATAAATGATAAATGAGTAATGAAATTGATATGCTGGTATTGGGAATGTTTCAGGGGACTGTTAGCCTTATTTTCGTTTCAAAGTAATATTAATTGTAGAAGAATGAGTTAAAAATATCATGGGTACCTTACAAGCGGTGATCTAATTTTTCGCAGTTTCCGCTCATTCTGGCGTCGTAATTTTGATATAGGACCTGTTTATTAAATGTTTGCCTATCACCATCACTGTATCTCAAGTGTGTCCACCATTGTCCACCACAGTAAATCGAGATAATTTGTCATACAAAATTTGGCAGTTTCTGTTTTACTTGTCTCTAACTGTGGCTTGTGGACCATAGGAAAAATATGCAATTAGAAATCAGCCCAACGTGAAACAAATTAGTAGCAAAAAAATTCCCTTTGTCTGGTGCGTAGCGACATTATGTAATCAAGTTTCACTCTCTTTGAAAAGGCACCTGGCCTGGTCAGTATATTTAAAATTCACATAATCACGAAGCGGCGGTCGTGATACCGACAAAGAAGTGTATTCCGTTCTCAGTCCATTTCTAGTAGGGTCCATGCTGCGAGCGACTCCCATAGTTTAACACGCAAACAACTTCGCCGTGCATTGCTGTGAAGAAGCAAGTCTCAAGAAAATCCCGGATTTTGGGTGAGTTATACCATTTTCTTCTAAATTTCAATTTAACCATGGCATGCACTAATAGAGAATTCATATATTATAACCGTAGTAATTTTATGGTCTAACGTTATTTTGGGGCGAAGTGCCGCACAGAATCGCACCTCGGATCGGGGTGGCAACCCATGAGAACAATGGGTACAGTTGCGATGCTTGTATTTACCTCTCATGATACCTTAACTTAAGCCAAGGGCAAGGCTTAAAGATTGTGTCACTGATTTGCATGTCAAAAAACATCTAAATGTCTGAAATCAGCTGAAATCATATCCAATGTGAAGATTAATATAAATAAACACCTCTCATAGAGAACTTGGGTAAATATTCGGAGTTTTGGGTGAAAATCTCGACGTTAGAAAACCTTCATATTGTCACTACTTATACTCGGGAGGCATTTAAAAAAATCTGCGACGCTCAGAAACCGTGCCGAGTGCCGATTCCAGACCAAACTTGTCCGATCGAGCACCGTTAGCTTAAACTGGTCGTCGCGGAGGTTAGCCGTTGGACCAACATCAGCGCGCCACCTGCGGCTGGTCCTTCCGACGCTCACATACACCGCCATTACGCGAGTTTGAGCGAAAAATTGACACACTCACCGAAGAACAACACGTTCCCGGTACAGGCAACACAATGCTCCGGTTATTCAGTTCCTTTCCTCATAAAGACAACAGCAACTTCATAACGTATCGGATCTCCAAACTTCTCAACACACCATTAGTAAGTACCTTCTAAACTACCGTTTGGTATTGATAAATGAAGGGAAGTAATGGATTGTGCACATGCTGACACAATGCTTTTAACGATGTTACATTTCCCGACTGAAGCGCTGAACATGGCCAGTCCCATACAATTAGGGCACCGCCCTGCATGTAGACAGGTTTGCGCGTTAAGTGTTTTAAACAAGCCAATCGCATTCACACTTTCAAAAACGGCAACCCCTCTAATCCAGTTGTTTTTTTGCCTTTGCCTGTTGCCGTCGAGGATGCCCACTGCCTGGCCCGCATCTTCTCGACTCGGCACCGGCAAGACTGCCAAGTTGCTGCACAGTGGCCACAGCGCTCGACAGCGCGCGCGCACCACGGCTACAACGTTCCCGCTGGCGGCGGCTGCCGTCAGCGCACTGGCCTGTCGGCTCACAGACGCCACAGTCCGCATTTGTGGAGCTCAACCAAATCTAAAACAATATGAAAATAGGCCTCTAGAACATAAAACCACAGCGAATACCCATTATCCACCAACTTCATAAAATCACATACTATAAGTAGCACGATAACGCAGAAATACACTCAACTGCGTAATATTTCCCTCATATAGGATCGCCCAATAATCGTCGGTCTTACCTTTTCCCTCCGTTCTCTTTGAACAACGTATCCGATTTTTTTACGATTATTGTCTGCCACATTTCATATTTCGCATACGTGCTTTCAGATTTACCCAGACTCTCATATAATTGACTCACTCTGACCTTTACTCGTAAATCAAATCCCTCATCTTATATTTCTTTGTTGATGGTAGACATCTCTACTATGTCATCCTTCCAATCAGCTGTATAGTTCTGCTTTTATCATCTCGATAACTGTAATTAAATCGAGATGAGATCGGAGCCTGAAAATATCAAAGTTGCACAACAGGGTGAGGATTTAAATGCACTCGCACGTTCCCTTCAATACTGACGTCATGCTAATGAAGGGAAATCATATTTTAGCGCCCCTTTGTTCAATGGCATACATGATAAATGCAACAGTGAGCCTCCTGTTTGAGTTCCAATGTACTGTTTCAGTGTACTGTCACGCTGTAACATATTTAAGACCGAGTCATTACACTTTCGAACTCAGAGTCGTCGCATGGCCCTGCGATGGCCCGACTTCCTGGCCCTGGAGCGTAATACACGTCGGGGAATTGTTGGCTGGTTTGGTGGGGGTTGGGACGGGCTGGGGGGGGGGCTTGCAGCTATAACTTCACTCGCATATCAGATTTGTGTGGTGTTGACTTTCCATAGTGAATTAGTTAAAGTCATTTAGTTAAGTTATAGTTCTGATTTTTTTCACGCTAGGTTGATAGTGGTTGCTTGCTTGCTGCTTGCTTGCTTGCTTGCTTGCTTGCTCGATCTGATTGATTGATTGATTGATTTATGGTAATTTACATGAAATGTATTCTTATTGTGAATTCATGTGTATTATTTTATGTATTCATCTATTTATTCATTATATATTTATTGTATTATTTATCTATTTATTTATTATTTATTTAATTCCATTTATTTATTTATTTAGGCCCTATTTGGTTTTTTATTTATTTTTATTTTTTTATTTTTTATTGCAGTCGAAAAGACGCTCAGAGTATTTTGCAACATCAGATATGGGTCTTGGGGCATGGAATTATGTTGTTGGACATGTTTTCACTGAAATCCCTCAGCTTTCTGGCGAGTGAGTAACTTGATTGATTTGATTGATATTGATTGATTGATTTGATTGATTGGATTGATTGATTGATTGATTCGATTGATTGGATTGAGTTGATGATTGAATTGGATTGATCGATTTGATTGATTGATTTATTGATTTGAATTGGATTGATTGATTGATTGATTGATTGATTGATTGATGAGGGTGAGATTGATTGTCGATTGTTGCATCTATCCAGTTATTGTTATCATATAATCATTTATTAATTCATCTAACCGTATTTAAGCGGGTTGTTTCATTGTGGGTCGTACAGGCCGCTGGGGGTGGCGCAGCAGTATTTCGGATTCCGCGCTATGTAGGATTTTTAAATTGTCTTATGATTATTGCCAATAGGGGTAGTGCCGGTCGTGTGGGAGTGAGGCCATGTGCGATACAGAGAAAGGGAGAAGGGATGAAAAATTATGAGACCAAAAAAAAACAAACCATATTAGAGACAAACACAATTTCTATATAATAATAACCACACCAGAAAGTGGATCCTATAAAAAACAAAAAAAAACCATTACAAACAAAAAGCCAAGTTAGAACAAATAACCAAAAAGTCTCAATTAATAAGATTCTAAAAAAGAGAAATATATAATATAGGGATATAATATATCAGACAATGATATAAAAAAATCAGAGACACGTCCCCTTAGTACGCGCCACCGGTCGGCAAACAAAAAAAAAAAAAAAAAAAAATACCAAAAAAAAAAAAAAAAGGCACAAATCAAAAACAAAAAATAAAATTTAAAGAGTCCATACACAGTCTCGTAACACGTGCACACGGGCCTGGACCTGCGGGGGGGCCATACACACTAGGACTACACAGAAGTGTGTCACACACAACACAGCATATCTCAGCGACACACATCACACAGAACAAATCAGTAACAAAACTATACAACAGGGCACGATACATCACTACATACACGCACACATCAGTCAAACATAAGAGCACTCATCTAGCACGTCTATCACAAGTAGTCACATCCCTGGTCTACTCCGGAAGAATCATTGAATACATCAGGATGAAAAGTATATGCAGAATAATTCCAATCATGTAATTGATGTTGTCTCATGGCGAAGGCTCGGGCCGGAGACCATTAATCCAAATGTATGGGTAAACTTGCCCTTCCACAAGGCACCCGTTTAACGTCGGTGAGGGCAAAGTTACCAATCATTTATCTTAAACTGTAATTCAGTATGACATACAGATAGGGCAGCTAGCATCATTTAGTTTACATATTGAAGCAGCTCAACAATTATGGCAATTAATCTACGATGGCAAGAAGTATATATTATATAACAATTATGTTATCGAAGTTCTTTGTAGGAGAGTAGGCAAGGATGAAAGCGAGTGGTGCGTGGAGGGGTGAAATGTTGAGAGTTCGAAGGAAAAGAATGGGATGTTTCGAATGAGAAAGATAGGAGTGTAGTTAGGCGGACATGATTTCTGATCGCTAATGAAATAACATACAATGGCGATGAACATTCGTGGCCTTTATCCTGCAACGACTTTGTAACCGCAACGAAGCTATACGACACCGTCTGCGCAGAGCATAATAAAAACTCACTGAATATACACACAACATAGGTCATGTTTGAATGTCAACCCAGTGGCAGCCCTCAAGTATAATCCATTGTGAAATGGTAGGCCGGAAAAAATATTTGCAGTCATTTTAAAAAATGTTTTTTTTTGTTTAGATGGACGCTAGTACATGTACGCATCCATCAATGTCCGAGAATTGCCTGCACTTTCTGAAACGCTGCCCTGTTTAAGAAATTATAAACTAGACAAATAGGGGATTTGCCACAACAAACAGAAGAGAGAGAGATAGGAGAGAAGAGAGAGGAAGAATTAATAAATAAAAAAAAAAAAGAAGAGAGTATATAAGAAAACAGTCGAGAAATCCAAAAACACAAATGAATAAATAAATATAGGAAGAATAAAGTGTTTTTTCTGGTGAAAATCGGTAGCCTATTATTAGGGGTTTTTCATTAAAAGGGACAATTTTTAGCAATTTTACGGGCGACTATAGGCGAAGAATGAGTCTTCAATCGTAAATTTAAAATCATGACCCATGTTTAAAGGCATTGTTAACAGTGTTCTCCAGCTTTATAACGAAAACTGAGCAAACATTGAATTCCCCATGACAGTGTCTTTGATACAGTCCTAAAAATTGAAAGCCCTGAAAAAATTGGGCAGTTGTAAAAGCAATCACTGTGAAGTGCGTTAAAGAAAGAGTGAAAGAGTACATTGAGAGCACTCATTCCCAGGCTTGGTCTCCATAACCTGACTTGTGTTGCAGAATTTCCTATCAGCGCCGGGATAGGAAAGTTATTATGGGCAACTGGCCAATTTCGTATCTGCTCTATTTGTACCTAGTGACCAGCATAATGTTCCCAAACTTTGTGGTGCTAGGGGTTTATTTGGCTCCAGTTCAAAACACTGTCAGATATGTCAAAACTAAGTTCGACAATTTTGTAATGACGAGGTCTTTCCCACAGTGCTTTATAGAGTGTCTTTAAGTAATTTTTTCCGCCAAAAAAGAACCGGACCCAATGTTAGAAGGATTGTTTTGCGAAAGTGACGACAGGTAGAGCGTCACCCTATTAGAGCGGCAGCACTCCGTTTACACTTAGTGGGCGAGAGGTACGGCCACCGGGAGTTGAGCCCCAACATTTCCCATTGCTAATAGTTGTTTCACTGATCTTAAAAAAAAAAAAAATCCCAATTTGTCGCTACAATTTTTAGTAGGCTCTGAATGTTGTTTTCCTGAATGTGGTGACAAAGATAAGTGCCTTGTGAACGATTGACGAGTTGTCTGCATCGACCACAACTATATTTTGGTATTCAGACTCCTTTTGGTACATTATATGTTAATATAAGCACAACGGTTTAAGGTGGAATAATTGTACATACATTCACCTTTCATCAAGTTATATGCATATCAATAGAAAAAATAAATTCTACTCTATTTGCGCATGAGGCAGGCTAAAACTTCGGCATAGGATCTTTGTGTGTAGGACTGGAACCGCACCTCAAGATCATCCTAGCATGAGGGCCCCAGTATGCGTAGCCAGGCTGTTTGCCATTGGGCGGGGCAAGGCATCCCCGAATGTAACCGAGCAACTCCCGACGACCACATACTGTCATGGTTGTGGTAATGATATACCAGTTAAATAATGATAGATAGTCAATAATTCAGCGACGAGGGGCGGATCAGGCTTCTTTTGGTAAGTTTTTTTTATTTTTACAATACGATGGCCTGATGGGAGAAAATAAAAGATGCATGTTTGCGGTCCTCTGCGCGCGAAGCGCGCGGAAAATTTTGAATTATGTTAGAGGTTTTGCGTGCCGCGAAGCGCGCCGAAAATATTAGAATTCGTGTATGTTTGGCCGTGCAAAGCGCAGTGAAAATTTAAAAAATTGCGTATATTACACCCGAAGGAGCCAGCTCGAAAATCTTAAAAAACTGGTGATATGTTTGCGCGCCGAAGACGCGCGCACCAAATTTAGTATGGTGTATGAAAAATTTGTTTTGCACTGATTTTTTATGAAAATCGAAATTTGTAATACGTCTTTCTTGGTTTTCCTGAAACATCGTACCTAATCATAATAACACCACAGAAGTTCTTCACCGTTGGCAGCCACCCGAAGGGGGAGGGGGTTAAACCCCCTACCCTACCCTTTGGTAAGAATCGCAGCTGGTGAACTGGGATACAAGCTATAAGGAAGGTGATCTCCAGCCAAACTGAAACGACTCCAAGAAAA
>JZLH01S0437469.1:39527-51257 GCA_001188425.1 Eucidaris tribuloides
ATTCCTGCGTTTGAATCGCTGTCTAGCTGTGTAGTGTGGTTTGTTAACTGGTCAAGTGGTAACGCTGGAATGCGTGACTTGTGTGGGCAGTATTCTGCGTTCAGTTATGAAGAAATCACGTGCCGCGATTTGATGTCCTCCTGTCGTCGAACATAGCGCAGTGTTTACCTTCTGCTAGAGATAGTCCAATGCTTTAGCAGCATCAGGTGGTGTGGAATACTGTTTGGAATTCTTGCTATCAAACAGTTCTTCCTGCGTATCAGTCGTAAACACTGACTCCTACTTCCCCAAATGTTGAAGAAGGTGATAAGATCAGGGTAGGTTTTAAGACCCGAATTCTTCTTTGAATGTTCTGCATGTAAACATGATGTCCCCAAATACCGGAAGACAGCGGTGGACAAGTTGGTAAGAGACTTCTCACGACAAACTAATCATTGTACAGAACGTGGTAGCAATGATTAAACCATTATGAGCATCATTGCCGTTTTGTACGTATGAGCAAAAGCATCTCCTGCCTGATCAGACGCAAAATACCGTTGTATGTATTCATGGATCTCCTGTGGTGTAGCCTTCTATTTCATGAAGGGTACAGCATCGCACGGATAGGATTCGCGATTCATCAAAGGCTTTAACAGAAATGGGGCGGCGAGGTCACAATGTGATCTCGTTGTTTTTGACTCTTTGTTCTGAAGACGAGAATGTTCATTACTTGGTGACTCTCTCGCGCAGGGGCAGTACTCCTCAGCGTATTCATCAGTTCATCACACATGAGAGCGGTCTTCCTCCTGATGGGTGTGGATGAATGCTTTATACGATCGAGGTGTTGCCTCTTTTATATCGTGGAAGCCAACTGGTGATTCTAATTGCAGCCCAGCCAGGCGACATGTGCGATCATTTGCCCTCTTTTTCTAAGATCAAACAGGCAGTGGAATATCGTTCGAAGGATGAAGTAGCCATTCTTTTATCTTGCCCATCATGTGGCCATTTTTAAACAGCCGTAGTGCTTACCATGACCACCGGTGCAATATTACAACCGTTAGCATCTTGCCCCTTATCTTAGTGCGGAATGTGTCAATAGGTTTTCCAACGTCGGATCTGTGGTTCTGCTCTTTTGTCTGATCAGGCACGTCTCTTGCGCATAGCTAACGACGTGTAAGAGCGTTCATCATATCGCTATACTCCCGTTTCTATCCCAGGCGAGGTTTGTGACACAGAGCTCTTCCTATTAGTACTCGAGAGTGTTTTACGGATTGCGTCAACGTGTAGAGTATGCTGTTAAGGGCACACACTTATGAAAACTAGTTACTATAGAGAGAATATAGGAACTATAATGATGGACCTCTAATCTCCAAAATTCTAATTGCAAAGGTAGTAGTGAATATAGGTATATAATAATTAATGATGATGAGAATACATGTGATGATAATAATATAATAATATAATAATATATAATAATAATAATAATAATAATTTATAAATAATTAGTATTCGCCTAATTACTATAGCTACTACTACAATACTACTACTACCGACATATACTACTATACTCTATATACATACTACTATCTGTATACTAGTATACTATCACGTTACTACTACTGAATAAGATATATACAGTAATGTAAACTGATTGAGATGTGTGTGTGTGTGTGTGTGTGTGTGTGTGTGTGTGTGTGTGTGTGTGTGTGTGTGTGTGTGTGTGTGTGTGTGTGTGTGTGTGTGTGTGTGTGTGTGTGTGTGTGTGTGTGTGTGTGTGTGTGTGTGTGTGTGTGTGTGTGTGTGTGTGTGTGTGTGTGTGTGTGTGTGTGTGTGTGTGTGTGTGTGTGTGTGTGTGTGTGTGTGTGTGTGTGTGTGTGTGTGTGTGTATGTGTGTGTGTGTGTGTGTGTTTGTGTGTGGTTGCGTGATTTTTGTCTTAATTCTCTCAATTATGCAATACATTTGGATTTGGACGTAATTTTTAACATATGCGGGGTCATATTGCCGCTTCCCATTAATTAGTTCTTGTGAAACAATACCAATTACTTGTTATACGTGTAGTATGAATTTGTGTATTGACCTGTTTTGCTTGTAAGAATTTGTTGTATTTCTTCTTGTGAAATTTAACATTGCAACGGTACAGTTCATAAGTTTTATTGTTCAATGTAATGATTGTATTTATATCTAATTTCACTGTTTATGTAAACTCCCGTAATTCGGCCCCTCGGCTGCAAAGGGAGGTATTTTATGCTTATACCTTGAATAAATACATAAAATAAATAAATACTATTACTGCAGTGTGTCTCAAAAATAATTGTGCAAGTCAAAAGCGCCCTCTTTGGAAATGACAAGAACATTTATGTTACATCATGCTTACATCACCATCAAGGACATAGTCTTAGCTTTCAAATGCCGTTTGTTCTGTTCAGATTGCTTGTTTTAATCCTGAGATACATGTATGTTTAGTTTAACACGAAAAGGTAAAATAACAAATGTGCCACTTTTACTACAGCCAATAATAGCATCAGGCCCTCTTCCCATAAAAGTTACACAATTGTGATTCCACCGTTTCTTTTTTACAAGATATCTCGAGATCAAAACAAGCAAATTGAACAAAACAAACAGCATCTTAAAGCTAAGACGTTGCCCTTAATGTTGACGTAAACATGTGTCCCAGCAATATTTCCTAACTGTCAAATATGGCACTTTTCACTTGAATATTTTTTGAGACGTGTTGCAGCATGTCTCAAAAAATTATGCAAGTAGAAAGCGTCCTCTTCGGCAATTAGACAATACACTGGTGACATGATGCTTACATCAGCGTCAAGAGCAAAGTCTTAGCTTTCAAATGCCATTTGTCTTGTTAAATTTTGCTTGTTTTAATCTCGAGATATAATGTAAACAACAGAAGGGTGGAATCACAGTTGTGTCAATTTTACAAGGGATTTTAGTAAAAGTGGCACAATTGCAATTTTACCGTTTCTTATTTAGATTAACACATCTCAAGATTAAGACAAGCAAATTGAACCAAACTGACGGTATTGGAAAGCTAAGACTATGCTCTTGACGATAATGTCATTATTATGTCAGGAAAGTATTTTCTAGTTACCAAAGACGGCGGTTTTCACTTGCACAATTGTTTTTTTGAGACACACTGTACTACCATTGCTACTTACTTTGTTAGGCTTTAATCCTTTACACATTAAAGAGTCGATTTTGCACGTTCATACAATTAAATTGAACAATCTTCATAATTATGTTTTTTCTTCATTTTTGCACATTAGACATATTAAAGATAGCTGGTTTGCTTTAGTAACATCTATAGGAAAGTTACTATTTTCAATTACACAAAAAGGAAAGTGGAATTTAAAGAAAATGTCAAAAGAACAATTGTTATTATTATCCCTCAAAATAATTCAGCGTGTAAAGAGTAAATGGTGTTTTCTTCTACGGAACCAGTTTGTTGCGCACAATGTAAATTTCTAGGCATGCAAATCAGATGCCCTGCCTTTACCCATATAAAGTATTCAACCCTGAACCAATTTCACTCCAAACATAATATATCTTTTTACTATCCCTCCTTCACACTCTAGCAACAATCTCTGGGCCAAAAAAAAAACACCATGTAAAATACACTAACGAATTGGAAATTGCAGTCTTATTGTTCTGATTCTAAATCCCCAGTAATGCGTACACTGTTTCAGCTAACTTGAAATCGATCGAGTGAAACCACTAATTTGTTAAACTAAATGATAATGATGCATGATGCATTCCAATACTCTACATTCACCTTTTGATGTGGTTCCACCTGATTCTCCGGCATGCGTCACAGATTCATGTATTGTCTGGGTAGGGGATGACGTCATTTCTGTAAAATAATATCAAACACGAAAGGGTCAGTTTGGCTTATTCATGACAGGTATCCCAATCATAACCATTTCCCCCGAATTGGTTTCTTTTTTCTTGCTTAAAAATATTGAAGTATAACTGGAGAATACCATTCACAGTAACGAAAAAAAATAAATAATACTCAACATAAAGTGGGAGTGAATGCACCAATTAGATTCCAATCAAAAACTAATAATTGCGCGCCATGACGAAGTTGACAAACAAATACCATCGTTCTCAACAGAAAGTACATTTCACATCAAATAACTAGAGGTCTCTGTGGTTGGCTTCACACATTGTCATCTAACTGACACGCAAACAGTGTTGTGATAAACCTTGAACATATAAATACACTCTCCATATAATTTGCAGTGTGTTGGTGTGTGTGTGTGTGTGTGTGTGTGTGTGTGTGTGTGTGTGTGTGTGTGTGTGTGTTGTGTGTGGTTGGTGTTGTGGTGTGTATTGGTGTGTGTGTTATGTGTGTGTTGTGTGTGTGTGTGTGTGTGTGTGTGTGTTGTGTGTGGTGTGTGGTGTGTGTGTGTGTGTGTGTGTGTGTGTGTGTGTGTGTGTGTGTGTGTGTGTGGTGTGTGTGTGTGTGTGTGTTGTGTTGTGTGTGTTTGTACGACATTTAAATTTTGTTTTAAAAAATTGCATTCGTTTTCATCTTAAATTTTGATGGATGGATCATGAAACTGTTTCAAAACATATTACCTTCTTTACCCATTGCCTGAAACCTGTCAGCCAAATCGAGCAGTTCGGCCTTTTCCAGAGCTTTTCGGAGTGCTGCCCGTTGTCGACTCACTGGTTTGATGCCATTTCTAAATTGAAAAAGCATCTCACAGGTGCCATCTGACGTAATTACCCTTGACCGATAATTGGTGTCCTTGAACCTCTGAATGTCGACCCGGCTGAAACCCAGCGCATAGCCGAGGTTGTCAATCGAATCATCGGGGATTTCCCTCGCTATTTTCGACAGCTCTGCATCTCCGATTTGACCGGAAGTCAACCTTTACAAAATTTGGAATAGGATCGAAACTCAGTGACTAAACGCAGTATAATGTAATCAGGGTTGGCAGTTTCTTCCGCAGGCGGTTTTTTCCGCCGGTTTTTACCGGTGTTTTCCGTCCCGGAAAAAATAGGTTTTTCCGCTTTTTTGAAAGAAACGGAAAAAACCTCGTAGGTGTTTTTTTTCGTTATTTATTCAAGACTTTCATTTTATAAATTATCATAACTATAATAAAACAGGACACCTCTTTTGTTTTTTGTTTTTTGTTATCCCCTGTTTTGGTTATGAAGATCTAACCATAGTTTGTTGATTCCCCCCTAGTCATGGTCACTTCTCCATGCAACTACCGTAAATACTCGACTGATTGTACTGTAATGTATACAGCTCAGTTTATAGCATGGAGAAAAATCGTCAAATAATTAGCCTTGTGTAAGGCAGGGGAAAAATAATATTTTCTTTTCGGGGTTTACTTTTCATGTTCCAGATACTCTTTTGTATAAAATTCTATGGCAATTTACGGGGGCTTTTTTACCATTCCGGGGGCGAAATGGCACCGAGCCCCCATGTATCTTTTCCTGGTGTAAGCTGTTGTAACAGACACTGAAATTGGTCACCTTTTTGTCAGAAGTTTTAAGAGAATTGCTTTGATTGCTATGGTTGTGGCAGACAGGCACTCTCAAAGTATGCTGAATGAATTAAAGCGCAAGTTTAGTTTGGGCAATTTTTTTTTTTATTTGAAAGGTTTATGCCCAAAAGTCATAAACACACCAATAACAGAATCTGAATGCCTTCAGTTTTTTGTTAATGAAAATCTCGGGTGAGGGGGGGGGAGTACCCCCAAGATTTTTGACTAAAGGTGACATTATAGCATCCAAAGTGTTAATAAGGTGATAAGGTTAGCTGACTTATGCCTCATCGGAAAGATCAGAGTCTGCTCTTTCTGATGAGGTATAATTTAATTCAGATAACCTTAACACCTTATTAACCCTGTGGATGCTATAATGTCAAATATAGTCCAAAATCTTAGGGGGTCCCCCCCCTCCCCCCCCAAAAAAAAAAAAAATTAATTACCGGTAAGTAATAAAACAAAAACAACAACTAAAGATATTCAGAGACCTTTGGGCATAAACCCTTCAAATAAAAAAAATCTAAACTTGTACCTTAAATATGAAAACAAATTAAGTAGTTAACACATGCAAAGTGGATGCCAAAGATGTGTCAGGTGCTTTTGGGAAAATATAATTATGCCATGATGCTGAATAATATAACAATGAATAAATAGAGTTTAGGACATATGCAATACTTTACATGAAAAAGATCCATGCTAGCTCATGTACATACATACTAGTACATGTATGCACTGCTTACAGCTTTGTATGTGCCCTTTATTAGAGATCGTTTGGAAGGATAATTATTTTATTTCAAAATATTTATTTCTTGGATTTAGATTGTGGCAAGAAGGTTTTTTTTCTTGTTGTCTGTTAAATAAGTTGTTGCCACTTATATTTGTTGTAATGTATACTTGTAATTCTCATAAAATCACTGCATTTCATATTATTTATTGGGTCCGAAAATATTGTTTGGAGGTTTTTTTCCAGTTTTTTCCAGTTTTTTCCGGTAAAAAACGGAAACAAGGGGTTTCTTCCATTTTTTTCCGCCGTCCCGGAAAAAAATAGCTTTTTCCGGAAGAAACCCAACCCTGAATATAATGTTTGGATAATGGTACAAATCATTTTTTTCAGTGCATTTTAAAAAGACCTTGATCATATGGTATTGTCCTGAATATCTCATGTTTTGAAACTCTTCAATATTTATTATTTTTTTGGATTGTCCGTCTGTCCGTTCGTCCATCTGTAACCCTGATCTCGTTATCGCGATGTCTGAAAATACGCGTTGGTACATTTTGATGATACCAGGTCCAGGCATGCACCATGACGTGTAGATGAACTGATTAGATTTGGACAAACTCTGTTAATGGTCAAGGGTCAAAAGTCCAAATTTTCATAAATTTGTATATTATAGGGATAATTATAACCCGGAGATTGATGGTGACTAGGCAAGATGGCTAGTAATGGGCAACGAACTTTTCTGCCATGTAAGCAAGGTTAAAGGTCAAAAGTCAAGGGTTAGCGAAGTTTACATTTTATTGGCCTATTTCAGGCTTATTTATGTCCAAAGGTGGTTTGGTTTGGCAAGACGTTTATGTTGATAAGTAGAGAAAGGTTGATGCAATTTGATAAAGGTCAAGCGTTAAACCCAAGTTATAATGGGTGCAGTTCATTAAAGTTTCCTAAGTTTAGTCTTTAAGGTGATTTTTGGTACACATATTACCCGGCTAAAGGTATAACATATGGCTTAATGAGCTTCATAAAAGTTCACAAAATACAGGGGGCCTATGTTTGTAGACCCCCCCCCCCCCCCCATTCTGAAACAACAAAATCTTTCTTTTCACCAGTCTCAAATTTGGCAGACGTGCAAAACAACCCACCCTCTACAAAACGCAACCATCAAAATGTCAAAAATAGACCATTATTTCCATTGACTTTGTACACAAATCACCCGAAATTAGTCTTTTTGGGACGACATTGTTGAACGAAAATCGCTATTACGTCGCAAATGAAAGCCCATTTCTTACAAATTTGGTCTCAAATGTTATGCAAGACTTCAAAGTAAATGGTCACAAAATAATTGTGCTGGGATATCACCATGCATTTCAAAATTATCCCGCAAAATGTCGGCGGAAAAGGGCTATTTTGGCCCCCGTTTTTCTAAGGGTAAAAAAGAACAAAACTAAGTCATTGTTGATTTGGGTCAAAATTGAAATGTGTATTGAATTTTGAAAATATATGCATATGTAAATGATAGTGTGATACTTAAATTTTGTATTAAAAGAATCCAGAAGTATAAGATATTATTATAAAAACCAATCTAAAAGGGGTTGGACGTACAGGGTGTCGGACGTACCAAAAACCTATACATCCGACCCCCCTTTAGCATAAAAAAATCGGGAACTAGCGGTGATACTTCTTTTGGGTTATATATTAAACACATCGAGTTTGCTTTGCATCTAACTTAGGGAAAATTTATCTGCTGGTGTTTTTGTTTTAAACAAAAAAGTGTAGCTGAAAAGGGGTTGGACGTACATTTGCAAGTGCATGCTTTTAATTTATTCGGTTAAAAAAATCAGTCAATCTACAAAAAAAAAAAAATCTGTCTTATAAGAATCTTTATATTATATATTATATATTGTTCAAGTTGTATTTATGTACACGTATACTATACATAAATACAACTTGAACAATAGCAAACTTTGATTTTTTTAAAGCTTTTATTTGGTTAAAATTTGGCTCAAACTTGAACTTTGAAAATTTGACACAATTGTCTCTGGTAACCATGGCAACTTCCATGCCTTGCTAAAATGCAAGAATGCATAATATGAAATTATTTCGTTCAGATTCATACATTTCAGTGTTTTAGATTTCAAATGATACCACATTTATATTATTTGTAGGATTTTGAAATTTTGACCAAAAGGTTTATTTACTTCGGAAATGGTGGCTTCTTATATTTTTCGTACATTGACAAAGATGTATTGTGGTTGTTTCTTGTGGATAATAACGTTAAGCACCACACTCGATGGCTTTGCAGTGCTCAGTAAAATCACACTGCAGCCGCGCCGCAAAGCTTTCACGTCTCCCGTGACCGATATATTGATAGCTTCATAGTGTGATAGCGCCCTCTGTTGCTATTTCGTGCACCATTAAGAACAACCTTACGAAGAAGCCCTCCAGGTAAACACAGGTAAATCAAGCCCCATAGAGAATAATGTTAAAAGCATTAACTTTGAAAATTCATTAAAAATCAGCTATTAATTAGGGAAGATTGGAACCAACACTCAATGATTGAACAATTACTCCTCAATTGAAGATCTTCAGGAAATGTATTGTTGACCAGCATTTTCTCAAGGGAATTCCCCTTATACAAATTCCTAGCATTTTCACGGCGATTTGCGCCTGTGTACTTGAATTTCAAAGCCGTATTCATGGGCACAAAAATAGTTCCTACCAAATCAATTAATTTCTTTCACGGTAACATCCACTCAACCCCTATCAGAATTTTTTTTTTTTAATACTTAATCAAATCCACCCCCTCTTGGCAGCCGCCCATTTAAATTAATATTTCTTATTCTTTGGGTTGGGTCGGATGCACAGTTTCTGGACTTCTAACTTATTTACGCGCGTGCAACCTCCAACACCGCGCTATAATCACTGAACTATGTGGACTGTAGGGCAAGGCCATTTATCGTGATTTTCCGTAGTCCCATCAATGGTACTTTACAAATCCTAAGTGGTGAGTATTTAAATATTACTAAACACTTAAATAGGGTCTGTCATCCTAATACCATTTACGCGTTTTCGAGAAAATTAATTAATTCTGAAGGTTATTTATAATGTCGTGACCAAGTCCGTTTAATCAGTGTACAAACTACCGCAGCTTTAACCGTGTGCAAAAACAAGTCGGGGGGGGGGGAGCAGTCAAACATAATGTTGTACACATGCGTGACCAAAAAAACGCGTTTAAAGGGGTGTTTTTCAGTTTTAGACGAGGGCCGCGTGTGCACGCATTAAGGATATCAAAAACATCGATTTTCAACAAAAAGGGTGGTTTTGAAAGACTGTTCAAACGTATTTAGGGTATTTTTTCCCCAAAGCTTATTTTGAAAGACTGGTCAAACGTATTTAGGGTATGTTTAGGGGATAAAACGTGTAAATGATGCACGCGGAAAACTCGTATAGGGGGTTATTTTGCACTCAGAGAAAAATTTGTTTAGGGGGTGTCTGGAAATAATTTGGTCACGCATGTGTACAACATTATGTTTGACTGCCCCCCCCCCCCCGGGAAACAAGTTACGTGGCTGGAATATCACGCCGTCATGTCCTCGATCACAATCTTGGAAGTGCTTGACAACCTATGTAGTCACAACGCTTGAATCCGAGGATGTTTGAATACTGAAGAGGAACTTCGGTGAGGCGCAACTATTCAATAAATAACGGAAAACTGCGTAAATGGCTTTTGTTAAATTCATTGAAAAGAGTCCTTCACCTGTGCATTCCGATGCATATAATGTAGAGCCTCAGGCCTTAATAAACATTAATATCATAGCTGAGACTGATCTAGTGATTAATGTTCACGTCTGTGAAATCACTATTGACGGTGATTACTTCTACGAATGGGACTGAGTACTTGCTTCACTAATTAGTAGATCATCTCATCAATGCGCGAACAAAACCTGGAGAACAATGTGTTTTCTCATCAGCCACTTCATCTTAATCAAATTGTAATGATATTTTGCAATGCAAATCTGCAGACTATGGAACTTTTCTAGAGCGTTATTTGGTCAATGCCCTACAGTCCAATGCACCTGTCATCATATGTTGACAGTTGGCAAACAAAAGTGAAAAGTGCTGACAGATTTTTTTTAATTTTTTTATAATTGTAGTTGGATTTTTAAACTACATTTCGATCAAATTTGGTGACTGTCAGACCTGCACAAACTGAGTCTACCACGTAAATGATTTTTTTTTTTGTCAACAGAGCTCATGCCTATTTTTCCAGCGCCTAGATATCCATAATAAAAAAAAAATCACACATCAATAATTTTAATTGTACCAGGTAGAAGAGAATAAGCTCTTTTATTTAATATATAGCTTGATGATAAATGATAAAAAAATTAAGGACGCAGACACCGATGGAAGTAACCACGCAAAATGCCTTAAAATAACTCCCTGAAAGTAAGTACCCCTTTTTACAGAAAACTATCGGTGCCATACTCGGCCACTATGGGACTATAGATCGAGTTACTCCACCAGGTGATATCGTGTCAGGTGGGGATTAAATAGCCAAGATTTGAACTTAGACCGCTGACGCCTTCGCCTTCTCGAATTTTCAAGATTTTGCATAGTTTTCTCGCGAACTAACACTTAAACGGTTTAAATCTTAAGTTCTGTTGTATATATGTGTTAGTAAGACTTGGTTAAAAAATAATAACTTATTGTGCAATGAAAGTGGATAGAAATTTATCAGCAACTGTCACCAAGTAATACGAGGAGGAGACAACAAGTTTCAGCATAGACATGATTTAGATATAAATTCAGAAACGTTGGAAAGCATTTTTATAGAAACAAAAGCTTCGAATAAAAGTGCAATTATTGGAGTAGTTTATAGACCACCTATACAGTCTGTACAATTATTTCTTAAATCCCTTAATTTCATTTTCCAGACTTTAAATTCTGAGAAGTTATGTTTAATATATATATATATATATATATATATATTTAACGGCTGAGTTTAATATTGACCACATTAATGTTATTTCTTGTCCATTTGTTAATGATTTTTAGGTATGTTTATGGCTAATTCCATGTACCCACTTATTCATTTTCCGACTCGTATAACTGATCACTCCTCACCTTTATTGGATAATCAATTCACTAATGACTTAGAACATATCGTCGGAGTTCATCCGAACCGTCGTATCAGTCAATTTTAAGATTTTTGCAGAAAATGAAATTTTAAGTCCTACTTTATATATGTTTAATTTCTAGGCAGTAATTTATTTTATTTTCTGAGATATGTGGGGATTTTAAAGGCGATGCCATACAAATTGTTGATAAAATGCTCAAATCCCATTGAAAACGTGTACTGTAGCACAACAAACAACTGCGCGCACCTAGTATGCAAATACGCGGTCAGATACTGTCGTATCTGCGCTGCATTGACTTTGTACATGAAGAGAGATACGACGGTTTGCTGATCGCGCGTATTGAAAATGCAGTCAGCGTTGTTGTATTCTATGTAA
>JZLH01S0437480.1:18803-38921 GCA_001188425.1 Eucidaris tribuloides
AATCATGAACAGGTAATTTGGGAAGTTTCATTAACTTTAATTACATAAATTGCTTTCTGTCCTGTACACAATAAAATTCACAACTTGTATCTATAGAGATTGTACACTCGGACAGAAGGTGGATATTAATCGGCATAATTTGCAGGAGCTCTCGAAGAAATCTCGTGCAGAAGCTTGTAATCGTGCAGATATGTAAGAAATTGGGACAGAGTCTTCAAATTTGGCAGGAACCTGAGAGAAATTAGCCGAATCTGAACGCTATCTAATTAGGCCATTGTGTACATCATACGGTTCATATTATTGCAATAGCACACGGCCCATTTTGGTTCGTAATTTTTCAAATAAAACGTGATTTAACCATTTAAAGATCAATTTTCTACCCTTGCTTTTGATGAACCCATTTCCTCTGAAAATTTTGGCAGAAGCTGCTGATTGCCCATCTGGAAGTAAATAGCGAAAATTCAGAGAAAATTATGCAAATTAACATGTAAATGAGGTAATTATTTACACGGGTGTTCCAGTTACCCCAACTGGATCCCCCTTGGGGTAAGTGGGACACGCTTGACTGAATTTGATTTTCGAACACATTTGTAATTATTTTTTAGGGTTTAAATATCAAATTACGTACTTTGTTAAATTTTTCGAGGTTTGAATATAAAATTACAAAATTCAAAGTACTATTTGATAACAAATAATGGATTTTGTACCTAAAATCCCACTTTTTGACTTAGGTTGATGTAAAAAAACGGAGAAAAATCATGAATTTTGCATTGCACTATAAAAAACATAAAAATGACAATGTATTATTTTTTTATTTATTGCAAAATATTATGCTAAAGGTAACTAGTGCTCTATTAAATGTGAACAGCTATGAAAAATAGGTTCCTGGCAAGCAAATAAAACCCTGTTCCACTTACCCCACCCACTGTTCCAGTTACCCCACGGTTGGGTCCAATTTGGGGTAACTGGAACACTGCCAATTAACATTTTTTGTATTTGGTAACGTTATGGTATTTGATCACAACATAGTTTAAAAGGTTCATCATGAAACATCGTTTAAATTAAAGGTAATATTTTTCTAAATTATATATACAATATCTTTGCTTTGAGCTCATTTAAGCTTAAGTGTTCCACTTACCTCATTTTACCCTACCCATTCTTCTCCACACGCATATCGATCTCAAAACGTTCGGAACTGACGTCAGAGAAGCTCTCTTTCTATGTTTCTGCTCCAGATAGTCAGACATTTATTAATTACAAAGGCTTTCACTACTTTTTCTCCTACCGTTTATTGCAATATAAATGTCTAAATGTGCAATTCATTAACAAAACCACGTTTCCTTTGTAGGTATTTTACAAAGTCAAAGTTCAAATTTTCTCTTCCACCTTCCACCTTTTTCCGTTTCAGGACTAAGTATTTTGTTTTTTGTATGTCCTTTAGACACGAGGCCTCTGACTATCCTAAGAGTCGCGATCGAAGCTGGATCAAGGGGAAGAACAAAATGTTGATGGGACCTGCACCAGGGGGACTACTGGTATATGAACTTGTGTAAGATTTCTTGATTTGTATTGTAAGAAATACTTAATGGAGTGGCACAATCACGTATCTCAACGAGTGACATATATGACGAGGGTAGGGGTACTAATTCGCGCAATTTCTGTAGAAAATATTGGCAAGATCAGGTAGAGAAAGGAAAAGAAGAAAATCAAGTTTTGATTTTCAGATCAAAATCTGACTGAAATAGTCGTGATTTTTTAATCTGAATTAACCGTTTTCTAGCCAAAATCTGCACAAATTTTTCTGAAACGCATGGGCAATCAGCAGCTTCTGCCCAAAATTTTCAGAGGGAAAATGGGTTCCATCAAAAGCAAGGGGTAGAAAATTGATCTTTAAATGGTTAAATCACGTTTTAATTGAAAAATTACGAACCAAAATGGGCCGTGTGCTATTGCAATAATATGAACCGTATGATGTACACAATGGCCTAATTAGATAGCGTTCAGATTCGGCCTAATTTTCTCTCAGGTTCCTGCCAAATTTGAAGACTCTGTCCCAATTTCTTACATATCATGCACGATTACAAGCTTCTGCACGAGATTTCTTCGAGCTCCTGCAAATTATGCCGATTAATATCCACCTTCTGTCCGAGTGTACAATCTCTATAGATTACAAGTTTGTGAATTTTTATTGTGTACAGGAACAAGAAAGCAATTTATTGTAATTAAAGTTAATGAAAACTTCCCCAAATTACCTGTTCCATGAATTCATGTGTGCAGCGATTGTGTGAATTTGCGTTAGGACACGTTTATGAAAGAATTAGCATGTTCTGACAGTATGAGATTGGAAAATGTTTAACAAAAGCTGTTCATATTTCAAATCATGGGCTTATTCAGTGGCGAAGTGAGCCAAATCATTTGGCAGAGAGTCAGAAATGAATGAGGTATGAACAACCAGATTCTGATCTTTCAGCTGAGGAATTATTCAGATAACCTTTACACCTTATTAACGCTTTGGATGCTATACTGTAAAATGTAGTCTTTTTTTAAAATAAGTAATAAAAAAACGAAAAGACATTCAGAATCTGTTACTGGTGTAATATGATCTTTGGACATAATTAAACCTTTCAAATAACAAAACTACGCCAAAACGAAACTTGTGCTTTAATAACTGAACTTTCAAAAAAAAAAGAGTACCATGCCATATCATTTCAACGAAGCAGTTCTTCAAATCTGGATAAAAAAAATGACCTTAAAGTGATAGGCTAACATTGTGGAGCTTCAATTTAAAAAAATTGTCAAACTTTGATATCTGAGCTACATAGTAGTGTTCAAATGGACAATTTAACACCCTAGAATACCAAAGTTTGGAAAGTTACACTGCCAATGGCAAGTTATACATGAATAAACAATAAAACTCCGGGCGAGTTTTATTAACCTATAGGTGTACGCACAGTAAGTCTATGGGAGGAAATGGGCAAGTGAATCTGGTCAACTTACGATTTTCACTTTTTTTAAAGCACTAAATAATCATTTTGAAATACAACTTTTTCAGGGCTTCATTTTTAGACCTCATCAAAAACACTGGTAGCATGGGGAATCATGCGGCTCAGATTTTTGTAACTGTGGTAAATGTTAGCCAATACCTTTAATGCACTTATCGGTTTTTGCGAACAAAGTCTTCATATGTATGACTGCAATCCCATAATAAAGTTAGGGGAGAGTTAGGTATGTGGAATAGAATAATTTGAGTTTAGGAGTAAGATTAGGATCGGGTATTGCACAGCTGTTGGGTGCTAGTATGATACGCATTTACTGTATTTTCAAATCATTTATTATGCTGTAAGACGTAATAACGACGTCTTTAAGACGTAGTGAAGACGTAGTAGTCAAGACGCTTATTAGTCAAAAAAGACGTCGTTATGATGTCAAGTATATGACGTTGTTATGATGTCTTCCATCTATGAAGTTGTCTTTTAGACGTCATTTCGTGACGTAATAAAGACCCCTGGCAGTCTCAGGTATTAGGGTATGGCGTCAAAAATTAAACTCAGTACACGTATGAGCCTTTTTTGCATACCATTTTATTTGGGATCAAACGCACTCCAAAACCATCCAATCTGACGCCAGTGTGGTTAATTAGTCTGTAATTACGAAATGAGTGTCAAAGAAGTACATATTGATTTTTGTGACTACAAAAGGGCAGTGTTGTAATCGAGTCGAGTCGATAAGAGGTCGAGTCACATGTCGAATAGAGTCATGAGGGGCTCGAGTCTCAAGTTTAGTCGAGCCATTTTTATAACGTTCGAGTCAAGTCGAGTCGAGTCAACAGAAATTTCGAGTCAAGTCAAGTCAACAGAAATTTTGAGTCAAGTCGAGTCGACATGGATTTTTGTAGTTAATTATATTCGATACTTGATTGTACATGTATTTCATGTTTGATTTGGTAGCCTGAATCCCTGTACCCATGACAGAGCCACACATTACACCCAACAGATCTAAGCACAAATACGAATTCTAAACAAGACAGATAGAGTAGTTAAACACAATTTTATTACCAATCCTACAATTCATATTGTTATGTGTCACCTAGGTGATAGCACACTCATACACTCTGAATCAGATCTGCGGTTTGTGACGCCGCAGTTCTGCATCAGCCATGTTCCAGGTTACCTTCCATTTTTATTGATCTACCAGAGGTACTGTATCGATCTACAACAATCTATATCGATTATAACCATAGAGTTGGATACTTTAGAACACAAGAGGGCGTACTCAAAATAATCTTGTCAAAATTCGAACGAGTGGCGGTCATGTTTAACCGGGAATATCAGAGGGATTATATGAACAATTCCGCAAAAACGTCAACCACCAGGCCAAATTTTCGAATTGAACAAAGCAATCTAAATGACACATCAAATGAAAGCTTACTGTATAAACTTCAAAAAATTACAAAGTAGACAAAGTTTATTCCAAGGTCAAGGTCTCAAAATCCCTTCAAAAAAAAATGAGGCATATTTTGATCACCACAATGCTGTCTAATTGTTTCTTGTCTTCTGAAAATGTGAAATTACCCCCTTCTTGGTATGTATTTGAAGAGTCTAGTTAAGTGAATATAAAAATATAAATGAAAAATTATTTGACCCTTTTAGTTAATTTGTATTGATAATTAATTTTGAACCCATTTCGGTTGATGTACATATCTGTAAGAGAATAATAATTTTTTTAATTCCCCCCGCCCACCAAACAAAAAAACACACACACTCAGGTAATAGGAAAATACTAATGCAAAGCACACTCATAAACCTCTCCTATACTTATGAAGGAACGTACTGCTCTGGCAGCAATGTACGTAGTTAATTTAGAGTACGCGACATAATACTTTTTTTATTACGTCCGTAACAGAGCGTCAGTGTTGTAGGACTCGAGACACGAAAACTCCGCCTCCGGGGTCAGACTCGGACTCGGAGGCATAAGACTCAGACTCGGACTTCGATACATGGGACTTCGGAACAACAAGGCCGGACTCGCCCGAGTCCAAGCGAGATTCCCAATGTTTTTTTTAATAACAAAAATGGAGCATTCTCCCATGCTTTGATGGCATTTTCCACTTTGTTTCCACATCATCCTGTATAAGTTTCTTACACCGTCAGGTAATCTTAATAGAGCGCATAGACTGTATACTGCCCCCACCCCCATTGAACAAAAGGGATAAGCTGACATTTTTAGAGTTTCACGAAATTTGAGCAAAACATATTTTCTTAAAAGCCTTAAAATACATTCAGTGTTTTGTTCTTTCAAGTAGCATATGCGAAATGTGTATTTCAATAGGTCTGTTCAAACTCATATTAACAATTTTCGCTGAAAAATCCCGCATTTTTTCGTTCAGAATGGTCAGATTATGCTTATTAAATATGAGAAACAGGTTAACTGTAAACTGTCTGGAAAGCCAGACTAGGGCACATGTAGCTTTGCACATAAACTGATTCAATATTAATCCGCAAATTCTTTGATATACTCTGACAAAGTTGCTTCATTATTACAACCATGAAACGTTTGGAGGCTTGCCACGTAAATTAACAACTAATTTATTGGCAATTTGCATTTTTGTATTGAAAATTTATTCATAAGAAGAGGTGAGAAAAAATAACTTCACTACTATAGGTTTTCAGAAGAGAAAACATCCATAAATTTGAGAGTACACTTATGACATAGTCTATTGCGTATTTATTATTTGGGGCTGAAGATTGGGTAAAATCAATTTTAAAGAGAATTATTTTGAAAAAAAAAAGGTGTGTGGGCTACCGTATTCAGAAATCTAATCACTTATGGGGATAGAGGCATATTGATTACATTATCAGGCATGCACTGCCCCCCCCCCCCCCACCTGACAAAGGGGATAACTGACGTTTTTGTGTGTATCAGAGATATTGGAGAAAACTATTTCATTCGAACCTTGAAATAATATTCACCCGTGTTTGTTTACAGTTAACGTATACAAATGTTGGCATTTCAAAAGGTCTTTTAAAATCATATGGCAATTTCCATGAAATCCCGCATTTTATCGTTCAAATTGTCAGTTATGGCCTTTTTGTCAGTGGGTTTTTCCCCCAAAATTCGATATTAGGAAACTGTTACAAAATGCAATAATATCGACAAAACAATTGTTATAGTTTGGTTCCCACGATTGCATTTATTCCTTCATATATCAAGACTCGTGAAAGGAAATAAGGTTAAATGATGTGCCATGCGAAACCAAATCAATTGTCCTTGTACAACCTAATTAAAACCATACTTAATTTGACCAGTTTTTTAACAAATGAACAGAAAAGGTGGTCTATATTCAAACAATTGTAAAACACTGACATAATACTTGATTTATTTTGTTATTTGATTGTCGTCCTGGTAACTAACAAACTAAAAAAAATCATGAAAAGACTGTTAGAAAACTCTTTTAAGTTTTTAGTAACCTCCACAATTTCTCCGCAGGTCTCTCTTTCTTACTTATCTTTTCTGAAAACTATGAACTTTATGTTTTCAAAAAAAGATGTTTATTAGACTAAAAATTTTATGATGCAGAAATGCAAAATATGCTTTTGTTTTCTTTATTATTACTATTTTTTCATATGTCAATTGTTTGTGTGTTTATATGAAAGTGTTCAAAATCAGACCACCATTTGGCTGACAAAAGTTTGTAAAAAAATATTTAAGGGGGAAAATGCATTTTAAAACATGAATATTTGTATGTTCTAAGGTAAAAATCAATGTATTTTCAGTTTTGGAACTTAGAACCCTGTATCTTTCACATTTTTTTAGGAAAAATAATCAGATTTATGGCCGTTTTTGTCCAAAAAGGACATTTCGGCGTGACAAAAAAATTCATCAACTTTGAATGGTTGTAGAATTCTCAAAATAAGAATATGGTAGTTTATGTGTTTATTTTAATAGTTCATATCATAATCTTTCTAGTGAGACTGCATTTGATATGATTTATTGCATACTTTACATGTGGTAACCCCTGGAAATTACCCTGTGCTGTGACAAATGATACTCCAAAAATGCCCCTTTTCAGAGTAGTGCATCTTTATGACAACCACCAATAAAAATCTGATAGAAAGAGAGGTAAGCAAAGCTGAATTCCCACACCACCTTCAATATGCAGAATTTAATATAAAGCTATAAGCTCACTATAATGATAATTTTAACTAACCAAATAACATAAAAACAGGAGAAGAAATGCAACAAAGAAGCTACGTAATTTGAAAAAGTGTGTAACAGTCAAAGGACTTTCATGAAAAAAAAATAGGGGAGAAGGGGGACCACATCAAAGATTATATATAGCACTGAATATCCATAATACAATTAATGCACCATTTTATTACATCAATAAGGATTAGATTTCCGACAATTATGGAAGCACTGCATAGTTTTTTATCTTAATAAAAAAATATTATTTTAGAAAAGGATATATAATAACTATCATTGATGAAACCCCAAAAAAATAATAAGCCAATAAAGATCAAATCTGGCATATAATATAAATACAAAAATTATAGAACAGAATGATTTCTCTGCTGACAACTAGGAAGAAGGATATTATTTCACACTTTCGTATGAATAACATTTTCATACACAAAATGACAATGATGCCATACATTAGTTTAGCACGAGATGGGAAAAGCCTCACACATAAACGAGCATCCATTGATCAAACAAAGAATATTATACATACAATTTGCATTTAACTATTCAAACTAGTCTAAGGTAAAAATATGCCACAATCGAAAATTAATCCCGGACATTAGATTTGCACAATCTACAATAAATGATAAAAAAAATTTTTCTTATCAGAGTCAACAAAGACTTAACAGCACAAATGTTGCCCCTGAAAATAGAAAAGCGATCCACGTTACGCAGGGGTTGGATATAAGGATTTTCCTGAACTGAAATTCTAGTCTACCAACCTTCATCATACGATTTTGATAGCTATAAATTCTTAAAATTTCGAAATCCACTAATCAAACAATGGTTATACACACACTAATCAAACGTCGGAAAGCAACGCGACCATTTCAAGACGGAACGTAGGACAGTGAAATGTCCATCATGCCGAAGGGTATTTCAATCAAGTGAAAGGACATCTGAAAATTTTGAAAAACACTATGCCATAAGAGAAACGAACTGTGATACCATATCCTTATATCAAAGAAACCTCACAACAGGGGCCAACACACACTCCGTCCCAAAAATTCCTGAATGAACTATGAACTGTAGGAAAGCCACATAGAGAGAATAGAAAGTGCAAATTTCATCAAACATGACACCATCAATCGACCAGAAAATCTTTAACAGACAGTGACAAAATAAAGTAGAGATCTTAGTCGGTCAGACAAGGAAAACTAGCACCGTGACATCTGCTAAACAAGACACCAGGCCACAAAATTTTCCATATCACGAACACCAAAACCTCAAAATTACACAAGCAAATATAATGTCATCACATTGGAGACTTCACAACACAAACAACCAGTTGAGGGTTACAGTGAATCAAATGATAGATTCTATCTTGTAGAGGAGTGGCATGAAGCTAATCAGCTTAGCCTAAAATCCATGAATGCAAAACCCATCACTTCTCACACACGACCGCATGGAGAAGAGGATATACCAACACCAAGCGCACTATCACTAGTGAATGCAGTATTCAATATCCTCACAAAGGAAAAAAAAAAAAGAAGAAGAATGTTATAGCTCCTAAAATAAACCACATTCGTAACACAGGCCAAAATAACGTACGTCAAATGTCACTGAGAGCAGCCAGTAGAGGCCAACAAGGTCCCCTCAGACAGAAAAAAAATAGACGATTAACTAAAATTTCCGAGACAAGCAAAATTGTAGAAGAAAAAATCGAAAATGAAGTATAACAAAAACAGCATTAGTGAAATAACCACAAAAAACAATATAACTTATATCAACAAAAAAAAGGTGAAAAAGGTAAAAATTAATTAATACCTCCAAATATATTTCGAGACTGAACACAATCAGTACCTATCTTCAGGGAATGAACCCACGTAAAACCGAATCACCGCCGGAGAAGTGACCGTAGCGGACTAAAGAATACGGTCATAAAACTACTATATGTACACTTCTACCAAAAGGAGTCAGTGCGTCTACATACAAATCAAGGTCTATCGAAACGTAAAGCAGACGAACTTATCAGAAACAGGGATCTTAGAGTGTGCTTACAACCCACAAAGACTTTAGAGGCAGTTCCTTGGGGCTCCTAAAGACAAGACTTACTAAAGAGACCTTACCATGAGAGTGTAAAAATAATAATAGAATCACTTAATGCCAAGAAAAACTTCGAATCGGTGACATAGTAAAGAACCTACAAAGGAGGAAACAGAACGTATCCCTGAAGACTGATTTGGAACATCAGTCGGCCCAAGCCCGAATGTCGATCGAAATGTCACAGCACATTCACATTGAGAATCGCCCGGGACATACCGTGACATCGAGAAAAGTGGAGACTATAGACAAGAGAAGGACAGAGGTTTGAGAAGAGGGTTAAGGAGGCCATCTACATTAGGGCCAACCAACCTTCCTGAAAAAATCAGCTGAACGGGGGCAGATACCCACTATCCAAAGACGTTATGACACCACGATCTCGCTACATCACGCACTTCCGGCGGAGTGACGAGACAAGAAGAGAGGAGGGGGATGGGAGTTTCAATATCCAGCTTGAGAGAAGAAACCATGAAGGTTCAGTCACGAAAAATCCTAGGAGAATAAAAATAAAATTTTTAACCTATTTCATATACATTGCAAAAATCAAGAGAACAATTGGGAGATGTTTACCACTGACCTTGATGAAGCTCTAGCTAATCTTGACCCTACTCCAGCTAACTACGATAAATTCATCAAGTTGGTTCAACAGATATCAAAGAAGCATATCCCCCGTGGATGCAGGGAATATTACATCCCAGGAATCTCTACTGATAGTGCAACCCTCTACGATGAGTACCTGAAGCTGTATGAAGAGGATCCCTTCTCAGATGACACTTTGAATGCAGGAGAGATGCTTACGTAAGACATTGCTGACAAGCGAAGGAAGTCCTGGCAAGATCTCATCGAAGGTGTGGATATGACAAACAACAGCAAGAAAGCTTGGTCAACAACGACCCCAAACAAGCAGTAGTGCACTCTAATGTCACCGCTAACCAGGTCGCTCACGAGCTTCTAATAAATGGCAAAACTCAACATAAACTCCAGCAAAAAGAACACCCTCATTGCAAGCAGTCATATGAAGACTCCACCTGGACTTTCACCCTGAAAGAACTGCAGACTGCAATCAATAGCCTTAAGAATGGCAAGGCAGCCGGTCTTGATGATATCCAGACTGACCAAATTAAGCATTTTGGATTGATTGCTGATCAATGGCTCCTTACTCTGTTAGACAATTGCGTATTCCAGTCTCAACTACCAAAGATCTGGAGGAAAGCTCGAGTAATGGCTATTCTAAAACCTGGCAAAGATCCCCAAGTCGCGAAAAGCTACAGACCAATCTCCCTACTGTGCCATCTCTTAAGCTCTTCGAGCGGCTGATCTTGAACAGGCTGGGCCCTATTACGGAACAACATCTAATCCCTGAGCAGGCAGGATTTCGTCCTGGAAGGTTATGCACAAGTCAGGTTCTGAATTTGACTCAATTCATAGAAGATGGCTATGAGAGAAACCAACCTAGTGGAGTAGTTTATGTAGATCTCACTGCAGCTTATGACACCGTGAATCATCGGCTCCTCCTTAACAAGCTGTACAAGATGACAAGTGACATTCATCTGACCAAACTTGTTCAAGTACTACTTGGAAACAGACGTTTCTTTGTGGAACTGAATGGTAAGCGCAGTAGGTGGAGGATACAGCGGAACGGTCTCCCCCAGGGCAGTGTTCTCGCCCCTGTCCTGTTCAATATATACACGAATGACCAACCGGTTTCTCCGAACACAAGGAGCTTCATCTATGCTGATGACCTCGGCATCGCTACAAAAAACAGCGACATCAATAAGATCGAGGCCACCTTAACTTCAGCCCTAGACAAACTTGAGAATAGCAATACTAAGGACAAACCAATTGAAAGGAAACCCAACCAAGACCCAGGTTAGCTTATTCCACCTTCGCAACCGTGAGGCTAGGAAGAAATTATCACTTACGTGGAATGGTACTCTTCTTGACCATTGTGAACATCCAGTGTACCTTGGTGTCACCCTTGATCGGTCAATTACATTCAAGCAGAAGGTAAAGGGAAAAGTGAGGACACGGAACAACCTCCTCCGGAAATTGGCAAAATCCTCCTGGGGTGCAAGTCTATCTACACTACGGACAACAGCTCTTGCACTGTTATTCTGCAGCAGAGTATGCATGTCCAGTTCGGGAAAGACTCTCGCACTCTAAGAAACTTGACCCAGTTCTCAACGATAGCTGCAGAACAGTAACAGGATGTCTAAAACCAACCAATGTAGACAGCCTGTATGTCCTGTCCGGCTCCACCTGGTATACGCAGGTCAATAGCCAGTAGTATGGGGCGTCTTAGACAAAGCCAGGATAGTCGCCATCCTTGCTATGACATACAACCATCCCAGAAAAGGCTCAAATCGAGGAAAAGCTTCCTACACTCTGTCCAACCCCTGACTGAATCTCCTCAGTTGGCCAGATGTAGACTATGGGAGGAGAGGAGCAGGAGCAACCACCATCATGATAAGCTACCTCTTTCTACTCATGAGAAGTTACCCACAGGACACAAGCAAGACTGGGTGACCTGGAAGTGCCTCAACCGACTTCGCACGGAGATGGGTCGGTGCAAAGTGAACATGAGAAAGTGGGGATATACAGAAGATGACAACATAAACTGCGACTGTGGCGCATCACAAACCATGCAACACCTCCTTCAATGCCCAAATCTCGAGGAACGGTGCAGTCAAGTTGATCTAATGGCAGCAAATGAGAAGGCCCTGCGGTGTGCCAAGTCGTGGCCAAATATCTAATATGTCTATATGATATATTTTTGGATTTTTGTAGATGACGGACACGAAAGAAGAAGCAATACTGGAGTCTTGATTTGAGGCAGAGTGAGTGCCTCCGGAGGAAAAAAAAGTCGGAGAGTTGGTGTAATTTACAGGTCAAAAAATTGCCTGGTCTGGAACTGAGACTACATATGCCTATAAGCTACACTGCAAAATAAATACACCAACAAATTCTAAAATATCTAAAAAAAAACACGAAAGCATATTTTGCATTTCTAACTTCAGAAAGGATTTCATCACAAAATTTTGGTCTAGAAAACATATCTTTCGCTATGAAAACATAAAGTTCATATTTTTGGTATTTTGACAGCCAAATGGTGGTAGAACCTTGTACCTTGTCATAATGTAGCAGTGTACTTACAGGGCATATTCAGTCTCAGTTCTAGATTATGCAACGTTTTTGACCTCCATACTACACTATAATAGTACACTATTTCATAGTGGTTGAACATTTTATGAATACTTTTCTGTTTGACAAAGGTTGCTCTGAGCAACCTGACAGCTTGCTGAGGCTTGCCAGACATAGCAACAACTAATGTATGCATATTGCATGTTTGGTGTTGAAAATGTATTCATATCAGGCGGGTGGTTGTTATGTGGCTCAGGCTGATTGCACAAGTGAACTAGTCTGCGTTGCAGACTCTAAAATGGCCCATGACACGTGATGCCCTTTTAACAAGCTGATTATGAATCAAAGGGTCACTTTTAATAAATATTTTTTGTTCTACATGTTTAACATGATGTACTGAGTCCCCTACACTAACTCAATTTTGAAAAAAAAAAGTAAGTTATGCCCTTTTGTCATGGGGGGGGCAGTATAATTCTATATTCGATAACAACTCCCCCCGAACATTTTCACCCAATGTCCCCCGGGACGACTCCCACCTGACAACTCCCACGCAGATGACTCCCACTTGAAAACTCCCCGCAAGAACCACTCCGCCAAGGACAACTCCCCAAGGGATGACTCTCGCCTGACAACATGCCCTAGAGAACAGCCCCGCCCTACCCCGGTCAATTTCCCCAAGGAAGGACAACTTCCCCAACGGACATCTCCTCACAATGACAAATCCCACATGACAGCATCCCCCAGAAAACATCCCCCGAAGACAACTCGCCCATCGGACTCCACTGAACTCCACTGAAGAACAGCTCCCCCTACAGAACAACTACTTCTCACAGGACAACTTCCCCAAAGGACAACTCTCCCGGGGACAACTCGCCAGGGAAGACTCACACATGACAACTCCTCCCAAGGCAACTCTCACAGTTATGACTCCCATTTGGCAACTTCCCACAGAACAGCTCCTCCTCGAACAACACCCCTAGGACAACTTCCCCAAAGGACAACTCCTTCAAAGGACAACTCCTATCTGATAAATCCCCCAGAAGACAAATGCTCAGGGGACGACACCCACCTGAAAACTCCCCCACAGAACAGATCCCCGAAGAATAACTCTCCCTACGTTAACTCACGCCAAGGATAACTCTCCCATGATGACTCCCACATTGAGAACTCCCCTGGGAACAATTCCACTGGAGGACAACTCTCCCTGAGGACTTTAACAATGTTTGCAGTTAAAGGAAAATGAATTGTCCTTGCAAGAGACTTGTCCTGGGGGAGTTGTCCTCAGGGTGAGTTGTCTTATACTTCAATTTCAACCCTTTGTACGAATAATTCTGTCGTCTTGTCAACATAACACATACCCTATCGGACTCAGACTCGGACTCGGAGACCCGGACTCGGACTCAGACTCGGACTCGGATTCGGAGACCCGGACTCGACTCCAACACTGACAGAGGTGTATATGAGCTATGTTATTTTATATGGAATATATTCTTAACACTATCTTCTAATGTCTATCTGTGAATTGATTGAAAGGAAGTACTGTAAGATCAGACATACATGTATCTAATATGCACAATTAGTTTGGATTTGTTGTTAATTAAACCATATTGTACTGCGGAGGGGCTGGTCTCACGCATCTTTTACGACCAAATTCACGATGCCCCGGAAAGGAGTTCCGCAGTTACACATGATTTTATACATATATGCCCTGATTATGGATTTCAAAAGTTACAAAGAGTCTAGATATGAAGATGTACTTAAAAAATTAACGATTAAGTTCCGTTGAGTCGAGTCAAGTCGAGTCGAAAAGGGTCGAGTCGAGTCAACAGGCAGGTCAAGTCCGAGTCATGGTCAAGTCGAGTCAGCTAGTGGTCCAGTCACGAGTCGAGTCGACTCACGAAGGGGTCGAGTCGAGTCATTTTGATTCAAGCTCAGTTGAGTCGAGTCGAGTCAAGTCATTGCAACACTGCAAAGGGGTAAAATTGTGTTTGTTTTTACCAGAAAATGCCCTCCCAGAGTAACATTTTCAGAATATCATCTACTGAGATGGTTTGAATACACCCGGTGATTAAAATTGTATATATCTGCAAGTAATCGTTCTAATCTTACCATTTACAATCAGGTATCATTCGTGTTGCTGGGTCGATAAGATTGTTAACTATCCTTACAAATACAAAGCGAAAAAGGACTGGGACATGGTGATGAAGGTGGACCTGACTCCGCGAAGTGATACGGGAAGGATCAACAGCTCCCCCACGACCACAGGCTTCCCTGTCTACCGGATACCGAAGGGATGCCCGAGAGCGGAAATTATCATCCCAAGTAGGTCGAATTTCGGTTGTTATATTTCTACTCCTTTGTGTTCGTTTATGCCTTTGCACCGAAAGTACCGGAGTCATATATGTTTTGGGGTTGAAAGTCCGTCAATCCATCTATCCATTACTGCGGTTCTCATTACCGCGATTAATTATGAACGATTATTCGGATTATAACGTAACTAGAACCAATTATTTACCGAGGCAAAAATGAACTGATTAGATTTTGGAATCAAAAGGTCAAAGGAACTAAAACTTATCTGATTTTGAGCTCGTTGCGACGATGACTCACGACCAGCTGATCAGATTTTGAAGTAAGTAGGGTGAAGTATGTGTTATAAAAGAACTGATTAAATTTTGGAGTTGAAAGGTCAAAGGTCACGAGGCCCCACGCGTATTTTATTTGTAAGAGTTTATTGTATAAAGAGAAATGGACATATGTTCCCTCATGCTCACAATTATGAAATATTTCAGAGACATTTTAGAAGTTGTCATTTTTCCGTGAGTGGTACATCTGGGATTAATATTTACTCACCGCAGGTAAAACAATTATAATCTAAGTATTTCAGGAATGCTGATCATTTTGTAGCATCCGACTCGGCGCTAAAACCTGTGTTTATGAATAGCGATATTTAGAGTTGTTGTTGAGTCACGTGGTGGTTACGCGCGTTATTAGACTTGTAACAGACAATTCTGATGTTAATGATAATTGACATTAGATAAAAATTTGCCATTTTTTTGTGTTGTTTTTTTGCTATTTTGATTTATTACTTTTTCATGATTTTTGTGGATTTAAATAAATAAATATATAAATATAATCGTTATTGCGCTCAAACGTATTTTTGTTTTTACATAAGTCATCTCATGAAATCCAAAAAAAAATCTTCACATACTGCGTTTTTGTGAAACAAACACTTGTCTTGAAAATTTTGGACGATATAGGAGAAAGAACTTAAGTGTCAACAAAATATTCCATTATTATGAGCATGAGTGTAAAAATATATTTGTAAACAAAATAGTTAAATAAATAACGCGGTGAAATAAGAAACATTTCATCTAAACGGGCACAGCCCTGGAAACGAACAGTCAGTGGTCACACTCTACATAAGTGGCCATAGTATGACAACGATGTTTGTCACACCATGGTCACACATGAAGAGTGTGACCACTGATTGTTCGTTTTCAGGGTTATGCCCGTTTAGAAACTATGTTTCTTATTTCACAGCGTTATTTGTTTAACTAAACTCCTCAAAAGAAGTTTGGAAATCTGAGTTTGATCGCTTATATCTCCCGTTTCGTAGTAATAATCAATGCAATCTTGGTATCATCGGAAAGATTATTTAATTTTCTTTAAAATAATACCCTAGTTGTTATGATTATGCAACCAGGGAAAGGGCGGTGTCTTAAAATGTGGTGTAAAGTGTAAATTGAAAAGCTACAAAATGACCAATGTTCGGTAAAACACCCAATTTTTGTTGTTGTTGATAAGTGAGTTTTTCAATGTCTCTTTGGTTGTTATGCACCTAATGTGAACATTGACATGGATTGAAAGAAACACCTGCACAATTAAGCAAACAACAACAACAACAACAAAAAGTGAAATAACCAAACAAACATGTATAGACATTTAAAAACTGGATATAAGGAATTTAATCTCACAGACATTCACTCTCATCACATTAACACAACAAAGTGATAAAAAAAGTATCAGGGCTTGATTTGCATGGATTTTCATGTTTATCTTCGGATGGATCTTTGATTTCATGAATGTTCATTGATTTGAATATCATGATCAGAGTTCAGTATCGGGTGGAAGACCCACGAACCTGCACCACCGCCTGGCACCACTTTCACATGAGGTTGATGAGCTTTGTGATTCGTATCTGTGGATTGGTATTCCACTCGCCAATCAGTAATTGACGCAAACCTGCCAATGTCGTTGCATTTGCGACTCTCTTCTGTACAGCCCGGCCAAGTTGATCATACGAATGATCAATGGGGTTGAGGTTTGGGCTGCATGCAGGATAGTCTATTCTTGTGATACCCTCTCTCTGAGAAAATCCATGCAAATCAAGCTCCTGACACCTTTTTTCACTTTGTGGTGTTAATGTGGTGAAAGGTCTGTGAGATTAAATGTCTTATGTCCAGTTTTTAATGCCCATACATGTTTTTTTTTCACTTTTTGTTGATGTTGCTTGCTCATTTTGCACGTGGTTCTTCAATCCATGTCAATGTTCACATTAGAGCGTATAACAACCAAAGAGACAATGGAAAACTCACTTATTATTAACAACAACAATTGGGTGACTAACCGAACTTTGGTCATTTTGCAGCTTTTCAATTTACACTTTACACCACATTTTAAGATACTGCCCTTTCCCTGATGGCATAATCATAACAAGTGGGGTATTATTTTAAAGAAAATTAAATATCTTTCCACTGATACCAAGCTTGCATTGATTATTTCTATGAAATGGGAGATATAATCGATCAAACTCAGATTTCCAAACTTTTTTGAGGAGTTTATTTTGTTAACTTGTTATCACGCCGAAGCATTCTTATCATAAGGGACCAATGCGCTGATTAGATTTTGAAATTGAAGGTTCAAAGGTCACAGGATATAATATACATCTATATTAGCTCATTGCTATTAACATTTTTGGTTCATTGTAAATGTGTTGCGAGTTTAGAATAATGCTAATGATTTGATTTTTGTTTTAATTTATCATTGTATGGTTCATCATTAGATCATAATTATACTACACAACTACAAAACATTTCATTAATTATACGAATATGCGAATACATCGATTCTAATGTGTAGTACAACTTCAGACAAAATTACTAACATACAAGCTGAGTTCAAAAGAGGTAAAAACCCTTTAACATAAAACAAAATAAATATCAATGTGCGTTACAACATTTAATAAGACAACATTAGTAACATAATTTTAACCTTTCCATTTCTGACATCATGTCTACAAACATCTTTGTTTACATTTTTATGAATAAAATAATACATTTACTTCTTTCATTTCAGAGGTAACATTGAAAAGTTGTTCTAGAAGTTAGCTGCCCTAGGGTATAGTTTTTACATTTTTATTCCTTTGGGAGGCTTTTTTTTTCTTCTTCTTCTTCTTCCTCCTCTTCTTCTTCTTCTCCTTCATCTTCTTCTTCCTCTTCTTCTTCCTCCTCCTCCTCCTGTTTTTCTCCATTTCCTCCACAACTTCGTTGTCTTCCTCTTATTTCTGTACCAATTCTTATACTCATATTCATTCTTATACCCCTGCGCTCCGTGGCAAAGTTGAGAATATCAACATTAAAGTGATAGGCTAATATTGTGGAGATTCAATTAAAAGACATTGTAAAACGTTGATATCTGAGCTACATAGAAGTGTTCAACTGGACAAATAAACACCCCCATAATACAAAAGTTCGTCTTCTTCTTCAACCTAAATCGCATGCTTGCAAGTATTTACATTTCCTTTCTAAATTTTGAATTTGTCCAGCTGAAGATGATGATGGTGACAAGGTATCATGCCGGTGGGTCGAAAGAAATTTGCATGAATGCGGTTCATACTGCAGTGAGTCATGGAGTGATACTATCTTCAATCTGGAGGTGAGATAATTTACGATTCATTGAAACAGCAAAATGACACAATGATCCCTGATGCTTGAAATTACAAAACATAATGTTTGCGTTTTTCTTGTTTTTCTTCTCTCCTCCTTTTATTCTTCTTTTCTTCTTTTTGATTATCTTCTAGTTCTTAAATTCTTCTTATTATTCTTACTCTTGTTCTTCATTTTCCTGTACGTCTTCTTTATTTCTTCTGCTTTTTCTTCGTTTGTACCTTTTCTTTTTTTTCTTCTTCTTCTTCTTCTTCTTCTCCTCCTCTTCTTCTTCTCCTTTTTCTTTTATATCTTCTTTTTTTTTCTTCTTCTTCTTCTTCTTCTTCTTCTTCTCCTCCTCTTCTTCTTCTCCTTTTTCTTTATATCTTCTTCTTCTTCTCCTCCCCTTCTTCTTCTTCTTCTTCTTCCTCTTCTTCTTCTTCTTCTTCTTCTTCTCCTCCTCTTCTTCCCCTTTTTCTTTTATATCTTCTTTTCTTCTTCTTTTTTTCTACTTCTTACTTTTCTTCTTCTTTCCTTCTTTCTTTCTTCTCTTCTTCTTTTCCTTCTTTTCTTCTTGTTTTCTGCTTCTTTCTCCTTCTTCCCCTTCTTTTTCCTCCTCCTTCTTCTTTTCTTGTTTTCTTCTTCTTCTTTTTCTCCTTCTTCCCCCTTTTTCTTTTCTTGTTTTCTTATTCTTCTTTTTCTCCTTCTTCCCCCTTTTTTCTTCTTCTTTATCTTCTTCTTCCCTTTCTTTTCTTCTTCTTCTTGAACTTCTTTTTCTTCTACTTCTTACTTTTCTCCTTCGTTTCTTCTTTTTGTTCTTCTTCTCCTTTTCGTCCTTTTTTCTTCTTCTCTTCTTGTTTTTTCACCTTCTTTCCCTTCTTTTTCTTCTTTCCCTTCTTTCATCTTATTCTTCTTATTCTTCTTTTTCTTCTTCTTCTTCGTCGTCGTCGTCTTCTCCTTCTTCTTCTTCTTCTTTCTTTTCTTCTTCTTCTTTCTGTTTTCTTCATTTCCTCCACATTCTCGGTGTCTTCCTCTTATTGTTGTACTCATTCAGATTCTCATACTCGTTCTTATACCCCAGTGCTCCGCGGCAGATTTGAGATTATCAACATTAAAATACTACTACGGTATCAATTTACATGTTTCTTCCAGCACGAGAATTGTCGTTTGGTGGTGACAACGGCTAACGCTGGTGAAGGATGGTATGCCATGGCTATGGTTCTTGAAGATTCGACAAACGGCGTGGTCCATAGCAAAATACCTTACCAATTCCTGCTGGAAATCTCGAACGAGACGAACTGTGACATTCCTAGCATCATTGGCACAGGAGCCTGCTATACCTTATCCATCGGAGAGGAGTTCAGCTTCCAAATTACCGCGCAGACTCCCAATCCTAAGAAAACGTAGGCACCGTTACAAACAGTTGAACAATGTTTTCTTTTCCGATGTGCAAAAGCGTTCTTTGATGAAGCATACATTACAAAGCTTGCAACCCTGCTCTGCAGATTCTTAATAACATGACACCATAGGGGCGATCAAATGAACAATAATGTTTAGATCAAAACTTGCATACATGATTGTGAGATCACCTCTCATCTTTAAGGCATGAACTCAGTCATTGGTGTCTTCGGTCCCGGCTTATCCAGGGACGCAAATCCATGGGGGGTCATGTCCCCCCCCACGATTTTGAAGGTGGGGGACGCAATATCAAATGTCCCCCCACGATTTTGCATGTGCATGATAAAGATCTGTGATTTGGCTTACAATTTGT
>JZLH01S0437513.1:10752-22366 GCA_001188425.1 Eucidaris tribuloides
GATGTCATTTTGCTTTCCCCAAATTATTGGTGCTGTTTAGTTATTTGTTCAAATTGGTGTCCAAAATTAAATTCAGTTTAACTCACAATGTGTGATTTTGGTGTGCAGTGCTGTGTGACAAAGACAGGCATGACACTGTTGCAGGAAAAGGTTTAATCTTCTACTTTAACTTGTATTTAACCATTTGGAGACGATTTGATTTTACTATAACACGCATTTTCCATAGACCCCAACATGACTTAACTCATACTTAGTCTACAACAGGTTAAGACTACCCAAATTGTTGTAACATCAAATTTCCGTACAGTTGTAAGTTTGATTGAAGAACATTTACAATAGTTCCAACTTATAACATATTTTAGAAAACAAAAGTGTTAGACTGTTGTACAACAGATTTCAGAATATGCCCACTGTCTACTACTGACGATGGCCATGCACATTGTTACTTACTAGCTTCTTACAGGTTTGTATCCATTACCTGGTTCTGATGTGCACATCATTTTATACATGCATACCAGATCCAGATGACACAACACCAAGAGCTGTTCCACTGGCATCACTGCCCTCAGGCAAAATGACCGCCAGTACTGCCTCGGGTCACGAGGAGGTTGAAGAATCATCCATGTTTCAGCAGTTGAAAGAACTCTCAGTGTAAGTCTATGCTCTAGACCTAGAGTTTGTTTGTTTCTTTAGATGTTGTTTGTTTGTTTGCTTGTAACAGTGGTCTTGAAGAATAAAAGTAGCACCTTACATATTTACTTCTAATGCTTTTGAACTGGATAGTTTAAAGGGCAATAATATGATTGGGAGTTGTCAAAAATGTCTCAAGAACCAGTATGAAATGAAACATATACCAATGTATACACTGATCTGTGTATATCCAGACTGGATGGATTAGTCTTGGATTTGTTTACATGAGGACAAACAAGTGTCATATTACAATCTGTTTTGGATTAAAATATGACCATGATAGAAATTTAGCCTATAAACAGCTATATATTTGGCGGTAACATTGATTTCTGGTACTTATTTTATGACGAAAGAGGAAAGATTTGACTACAAAATTTTTATAGCAGATTACTTCAACAGCTTACTTGATTCTAGAGTGAATTTATCCAATTTGCCCTGCCTTTAATAATTCTCTCAATCAATTTTCTGTTTTCCATGTTTGCATACATTGTCACATTTGTTGTCAGTTGTTCTTTATGTATGCTCATACTGTAGTTTTAGTGTGTATGCTAACATTTAGATAGATTTTCACATTTGCAATCTAATATGTATCTCATTTGTTGTTTTACATTAATCATCCTATACACTGTAATTTAAAAAAAGAAACCCAAATTCAATCCAGAATCACACTCTACCAAAAAAAAGTAAAAAATCAGGGAATGATGGCACACTCATTTTATTGTCATGCAGTATAATGATTATTCTTGTTGATCATTGGTGACAGCTCAGCAATCCTTTGTGTAAAACTGTCAAAATTGTTTTTATCTTAGTTGATTTAGTTTGTGCTTCATGATGATATTGGCCATAGCATTCACAACAGAGCAATCTGTCATACATGCATCCACGACTGCGAACTCAAAACTTGGAAAAAGCAGTTCTGACATATTTTTTTCAGGGATGTTTGATGAGTAGTTATTTGTGACTTCATATGAATGACTAGTATACCAGATGAAAGTAAAATAATTAAGCTCTCATTCCTGGAATCAGTTTTATGATTATCCTTTTATTTATGACATTTGGGATTAAATCTGGGTTTCTTTGCTTTTAAGAGGAATTCAAGGCTGATATTAAGTTGTTTTGAATATAAGCAGGAAAATCAGAGGAACAGATCAATGAAAATGTGAGAAATATCAAACAAATAGTAACAATTATTTGAATTTTTATATTTCCATAGACCTTTACAATATTGGCAACATTTTGATATTCTCTGTGAGCAACCCTCCATTTATTTTGTGTACAATAAAACACCAAATTTCCAATTTTCTTGAATGTTTGTGCCTGAACATGCATCCATCACATGAGAAAACCTGTGAAAAGGTGATAGTGTGAACATACATTGAGCACAGACATTAAGAAATGGTTTCTTTGGAGAAAATGAAAATTAAGTTACATTTTGTGTATAAAATAAATGGAGGGCTGCATGCATAGAACAACACATTCTTGCCAATTGTAATGATCGTAAAAATTATTAAATGTGGATAACTAATATTTATATTTGTCAGAGTTTATCAAAATTGTTTCATTGATGTGTTTCACTGATTTTTCTGCAGTTTTTTAAAGCAGCTTGCTATCAGCCTGGAATTTCCTCCCTAATTAAATTGTGTGATTTCTTTCTTTCTCTTCTCTTTCTTCTTCCTGATTGTGTCTGTGTTATTGTGCATCACCCATTGCCCTGTTTCTCCAGAGGGCAGACTTCTCATAGAAAGCCCCTATGGCTCATGGAGGATGCAAAGAGGAAGTAAGTCTAGACCAAATTTGGAGAAGCATTATCATTGCTTCGTCATCGTTAGAGATGATGGAGAATAGGAAAGCGAAGTAAGACCCGATTTACACCAAGCTTTTAGGCCAGCCTAAAGCTTGGTGTAAATGCAAAAGAGGCCTGAGGCCCTCTCTGATTTGGGACTAAATCCGGTGTAAATGGAAAGGAGGCCTCGGGGCTCCCAAATTACCATGCAATGAGGCGCAGTTACGTAATACATAATGCCAAAACTTGCGAACTAACTTCCGATGTGTACATAGCGTGCGGGTAAACCGTGAATCAAACCATAATCAAACCAACTATCATAAATTGTAAAAAAAAAGACAACAAAATACATGAACTATTACATCTGTTAGGTATCTTTTTTTCTTTATACTGTTGTTACGAACTGCATTATGTTGTATCAACATCAATATTACCCAATGAAAAATTGCTGTTTACTTCGCAGTCTCGTTCCAATATTTCTTTAAAATCAACTCTCTTACGAGAAACTTATATAGGGATGTTAAACGTCCAACGTCAATAACAAATCGCACACGAAAGAAATATACTGCTTTCTTTTACATCAATGATAGGGAGACACAATGGGGTGAGTTTTGGAAAGTGGCCTCTAGGCCGGCCTAATATTTGGTGTAAATGCACAAAATTGTGGGCCCCGGGCCTCCAATTTAGGCCGGCCCAAGGCCGGCCTTGGGCCGGCCTTTTGGTGTAAATTGGGTCTTAATCACTATTACCCATCTGCATCCAGCCACATACTGACATACATGTCGATAAGTAACCATAACACCAGGTTCACCCTTCTCTTTTTGATGGAGTGCATGACTGGGTTCTTTAACGTGCTGAGGTGTTTCTGTCTCAACACAGGACCTCCAGCTTTACGTCCTATTGAAGGGATGGGTTAATGGGGATAATGTGCCTTACCCAAGGACACAACTGCCAGGGCTTGGACTTGAACCAGGGATCTCTAAATTGGGAACCTGGGGTCTTATCCACTAAACCACGATGCCTCCCCAAGCTGGTACTAAGTGGCAACTGTGTTTGACGGCGTCACACTTCAGGTTTTCTTGTTGGCAATTGTTTTAGTTGAAATGCAGGGTGTCCAGAGTAGTCCCATCTCAAAGAGCAGAATATTTGCAGATATCACATATTGTTTTCTATTTTACTTCAAAATATGGAAAGTCCACGTAAAAGTCCACATTGTCAAAATTGAATTGATCTTGTTTCTTTGGTGTTGAATTTACACACAGTTCAGTAACAGTGTACTGCTATCACGTCCAAAATTTCCAGTGATTCTTGTACTTCAGATGTCTGTAGCTCAGTTTACTAGTAAGATCTTGTTACATGGTATCCCATTAGGAGTAGCAGGTAACATGTACATAAAATGTTCATTTGTTTATGTATTGTACATTGGCTTATATGTTATTTATCAGACAACTAAAAATATTTTTCTTCTCAATACATTTGAATCAAATTTTACTAAAATTGTGGTTGTATGTTTTCTTTTTCACAGAACAAAATCCAAGCCCAAAAGACCACCTTGGTTAAGTAATACTGGTAAGAATGTGTTCTCATGCTGACTTTTAATTAATTTATCTTTCCAAAGACCATTGCAATAATACAAGAGAAGGTCTCTCAAAATGTGATATTGTGTTGTAAGTTTCCCATAAGTATTCAGTTATTATGATAGGTAGGTTGATAACAAAGAGAAAGTAAACAAGAAGAATTTAACAAGAAATTTCAGGATGTTTTGAGTTATGTTTGTCCATTTATTTTGTGCCTTGCATGGAAATAAGGAAAATAAAGTGATATGCTAATGCAGTTGGTATTTTACTTTTCCTCAAAGCACGAAAGTAATGTGCTTCTTGTCTTGAAAATAAAGTAAAGACATAATTTGATGTTCAAAATATTGAAATCATTTAAATAAACTCAAGTGTTTTAAGCAAAATCATGAAAGTGTTAATCACTATATGTTTTTAATGTTGCATTGTAACGGGACCCCAAGTAATAATCTACATACTTTGCTATAAAGCAAGCATATTAAACTACAAAGATTCCATTCTCATTGTATATTCTTGGATTTGTATTTGTCCATGCTAACACTATCACATGGCTCACATTGAAGTTTGACCATTTTTCAAAAACTGAATCTCCACAACGTTAAACAGTGTCTTCACTTTGAAAACAGTTTACTGACATATTGTATGTAGAATTATAATTTCTTGTGTTACATGTTGTGTGTTCTGATAGATGTTGGTGATATCAATCGCATCCCTCCTGATGATGATCCATTGGATGTGGGCAGCCCTTGGCCTGGACAACAGAGGTTGGTATGATACAGGGCAGAAAATAAAACTGTATTTTTCCGGGCTACTTCCTAGCCAGATTGAGTGATTTTAGTATGTTATACATTGAATCCTATGAGGAAAATTGAGGGCTATTTTGTTAATTTTGGGGGTTAAATCGCCCTCAGCCTGAGTGTAATTCCTACGCTGGTATGATACGAGGAAAATCCCCATTAAAGAGAACTTTTCCCATACATTGAAGGCATCATCAAACAATGTTTCCAGTTTGAAAACTTTGAGCATTGTGATATGTCATGCTACTAGTGTTTCTGAAAAAGTCTAAAATTACAGCTCTGAAAAAAATTCAATTTCAAAATGATCAGTAAATGCTTTTAAACAGTGAAAATCAATGAGTGACAATGCCAGTCCCCCCCCCCTAGACTGCTGTGTTTTAGATTTTTTTGTCCAAGAAACATTAATTCATGTGCGGATATTTATCTGTACATATTTTGCTAGTGACAGCATAATTTTTCAAAGTTTTGTGTTCCAGGATGTTTATTTTTCTATTCAAACACTATCATGCAGGTCAGATATCAAAGTCTGACAAATTTTTTGATGGTGTGCTTTCACAATATTAACCAATGCCTTTAAAGGGAACTTTCCCCATAAATCAATGTGGATTCAATTAACCCAGAACGTCGTTTTTTTTATTAGAAACCCAACTTTGAAAGTTTGTCTGAACAAATTTAGTTAAGTCGTGAAGTCGTTGAAGAGAAAGGATTAAAAAAAACTTTTGCTTTTTGTAGATAAAGCCTCTGCTTGTCACAACAGAAAATTACTTTCCATTGACTTTGAACACAAATTTTTACCAAATGCCTTAATTATGTAAGCATTCCTCATTATTAAATTATGATTCTGATTCTGATTTCTAACTGTTTTCTCACCAATTTTACAGGAGTAAATCAACTGATGCTGTCTTTTCGGATGATTCTCTAGCTGCCAAGGAACATTCTGGAAGGAGAACGAGAGATGTCAAATCATCAGGTAGGTTGACATTACTTTTTGCTGTTCATATCTTCGCAGTGTCTGCTGCTGGCTGGTAGAGCCTTCAATCTGTAAGGAGAAAGGATGATTTAGATAACAAGCATCATAATTCATTAAAGGTATTGGGCTAACATTTACACAGCTAAAAAATCTGAGCCGCATGAATTCCCCATGCTACAATGTCTTTGATGAGGTCTAAAAATGAAAGCCCTGAAAAAATTGTATTTCAAAATGATTTATTTTAGTGCTTTAAAAAGTGAAATTTCGTAAGTTGACAGATTCACTTGCCATTTCCTACCAGTAGACTTACTGTGTGTACACCTAGGTTAATAAAACTCGCCCCGAGTTTTATTGTTTATTAATGTATAACTGCCATTGGAAAGTGTAACTTCCAAACTTTTTGTATTCTAGGGTGTTTAATTTGTCCATATTGGAACACTACTATGTAGCTCAGATATCAAAGTTGACAATATTTTAAATTGAAGCTCCACAATGTTAGCCAGTCACTTAAAAAAAAAATGAATTTGACATGTCTAAGGCTGAGTCAAAAGCTTATTGTGTTTTAAAATTGCTTCATCCAAAATCTTCGGTCCAAAAAAAATTTCTAGTCAAATTGTGTCCTTTCACGTCTCAATGGGGTGTGTTTTCCATAAAAAGGGCGGGGGGGGTGTTTGGGCCTGTTAACAATTCCTCTTTTTGGAAAAGGGGGTGTTTTTAACCCCCCCCCCCCCCCCCACGCACACCTGTGGTATTAGTACCCATAGTGGCAGGGTTGTGAAAAAACTCTGCCTCTTTTAATATTTGTAAATGTATTCATTTTGTTTTCATGTAGTTCATTATCATTCTTAGATGTATGTTCATTGCTCATTATATGTATGTTATTCGTTTGTAACTATGCTTTCATACCCAAGAGGGGCGTCCGATAGAGTCATAAAATGCTTGTCTTATGTCCTTAAATCTTAGTTTCCATGGCAGATGATCTGGAGGAGTTGCGGTGGCGACAACAGGCGGTAGAAGGAGGAGGGGGCATCAGTGACCAAGACGACGAAAGCCTGTCCCCTCCTGCTGGGGCAGGGGTGGGGGGCAGCAAGCGCCCCCATCACTGGAGAAGCCGCTCGGACAAGAATTTGGAGGAATCCTGGACGTCACTGCATATGTTTGACAAGTCACAGAAAGGCCGACTTGCCCCGAATGCCTACTTGGATATGGAAGGTACTAGCCCCAAGGAAAATCTGTGTGGAGATGATGCCCACAATATTCACTTTTTTTGTCTTCTCACATTTTCAACTGTTCTCTTCTGCACCAAAAGTGTCTTTTTCTCAAGTATAGATGATTTTTTAACTGTCGCATGGTACAATTTTGTGCCACAAACTCTACCCCCTAAACGTGTGCCAATAATATAAGAACATTGAAAAGTATGACAGTAAAATAATTTTTCTATTTTTACTTACCAGAGGGACATCCCTCGCTGCATCTCATAAAGCTGGTAGGTTCATAATTGTGGAGATTTTTATACAAATTGAGATTTTATCACAATTTTGTGCGAAATGGGATCATAGTCATGCACATTTTCTGTGTATTTGTTGATATCGTTTCAAAATAGATTACTTCAACAAAATTTATTCTAATTTCAGAAACCTTTACAATATTTAAATTAAAATTACATTTGTTAGATATGGGATACTTTTACAGGGCTGCCAACTCTCATGCATTGAGCGTGAGACTCACACATTTTGGCCCTTTCTCACTCAAAAATTTAGTTTGATTTTTCATACATTTGTATTCTATCTCACGCATTTGGACCTCTCACTTATATCATTAGCCTATGGGAGTCTCACACAAATGGATTCACTGACACCGGCAACTCTGCTTTTATTTACAGCTTTTGTACTCAACACTTTCCTCCAATATGCATGTGTGAAAAGGTACAATTGTTGGACATCATCATTACACTCCAAAAGTTGCTGAATATGGCATTGTTCAAAATGAAATGGGATTGATATGTTAAGAGTTAATGTACACACTGCAAGGAAAAATGACGTTGTGTTTTAGCAGTTCACAAACACCAGTGCAAAAATCAACAATCAGACAAACAACTAATTGGAATGTTGCACAGGTGCAAAAACTTCTCTAACATGCTTGTGTTTTGTTAATGATTAATGACTTTCTTGTTGCTAGGCAGTTAACAAACCACCAGTACAGAAATCTACAATCAGACAAACAAGTCAGAATTTTGCACCTTTTTGCACAGGTGCAAAATCTTCTCCAACATGGTTGTGTTTTGTTAATGATTAACCTCAGGCTGATAGACAATAAGGGAATGCAAAACCAGTGTCAATATCAGGAAGTGAGCAAGTTCTGAAATGTAATGCAGGTGGTGAAAATGAAACAAACAGTCCAAGAAATCTTAACAATATTGAAATAAAAATTACATTTAATTTGGTAGAAAGTGTGTACTTAATAGTTCTTTTGTCTACTTTTTTTTACAACATTTTTTCTTCCTTATTATGGGGATGGTTACATTTAGCAACTCTTTAACTTTTGTGATGACAGTGTGGAGAACTCCCTGTTGGTTTTGTACATAGATATTTACTAAAATTCATGTTTCTCAAATGTCAGTAGGGAACGAGACCTAATTCTGTCAGAAAGGCAAGCAAAATCAATTTTGTTGTGACATAAAATCAAGAGGAAATTGATTTTTTAAAATGTAAATTAGGCTAGACTTCCACCTGCAAAAATTTTGGAGTATCTGGGCTTTTCCATTTATTGCTGAAAATTACACATCCTTGTGAACTGTCATACCTCTGCTTCGTCGATTTCCATGTTAAGTGTCATTGAAGTGCCCTGTGTAGATGACATTGGGGCAACTTGAAAATGGGAAGTATGTCAAAGAATGTGTTTTAAAACATATCAAAGCAATTGCAGCATATGTTTCAAAAGCAACCTTGTTTTTCTTATGTTTGCTTGAATCCTGCAGGTGATGCTCTCGACACATACTTGTCAGGCCGAAGATCAAATATCCAGGAGGAAGCAGATGAAGACAGCAGGTATGTTATTTGAGATTGCTGATGGGACTCAACAAGCTTGATACATGACCTGTCGCCACAAAAAGAATTTAAATTTAGTGATATTTTGTGTAGAATACAAATGAAAGGTTGTTTGCATTGGATGTTTGTTGTCATTTGACATGTTGTTGCCATTATAGCCAGGGCTTTAATTATTTATTTGAGGGACATTATTTTGAAGCCATTGAGCTTATGGCCAACCCCTCCCATGCAATGATTGTGCCAATGATTATTGTTGTTGTAATTGTATTATACATAATTGTGTACTGTTTATTGCATGGAAATAAAATAATCAATCAATCAATGTCATGATGTTGTGAATTTTATAACAATCTTTTGAATTTCACAAATTGTTTATCTTTGTACCTGCTCACATGGAATTCTCAGCGATAGAAATTTTTCCGGATGTTGATGAAAATCTGGAATTTTTTTGTACAGAAAAATATCTGTATTTTCTTTCATCTCTCAGTTTTCAGCCTATGTGCAAAATGAGATGAACAGGACATTGTCATTGTTCTTCATGATATCAAAAATAAATTACAGTTTGTAAATTGATTTACATCCGTTAAACCCAGGATCTGCTGTTAGACCACCACCAGAAACTCACTAACATTTTGACCTCACATATGTGGATCCCACAAACATTTTTATGGCATGGCCCCTGGACACCAGGGGTAAGATGTCAAGAGAGCACGCTCATTTTCTGGATTTTTCAAAAACTGCCACTTAATTCCCTGAAACATCTCCTTTACCCATCTCATTATCATTTTTATTTCAGTGATGAGTTTGAGATACCAGTCCTGCCAATTGGCCGCTGCATGACCATTAACATCAGGACTACCTGGGGTGATCGTCACTATGTGGGCCTGAACGGAATTGAGATCTTTCAGAGCAATGGCGAGCATGTTAAAGTCAGTAAGGTAAGAGCACAAATTAATCTCCTTCTTTAGGGTTCTGCATTCTTTGAATGCATATAGATGTATTTGACTTTTATTCTAGATAAAATATTTGGTACCAAAAAGTCCACTTTTGAATTGTCTTTAAAGAATGCAAAATATTGCAACTTGAATCATAACTAACATGAAACCTTCCAAAAATATTATACCAATATTTTATAATCTGGTGTCCATTTAAACAATTTAAAGGATTATCTTCAAAAAAATTCTATTCATGTACTGCTATATTCATGGAATTTTCCTGCCATATTTAACTGAATAGTTTTATCAGCTTTATCAACCTAACTGGCCTCTGTGTTCCAGCAACATATTTCCTTACAAATCTGTTTTCAAAAATCTTTCCACATCTGTGGGACAAATTACTGCAAGAAATAAAAAATTACTCCCTCCATAAGTCAATTTCAATCTGTTTTGAAAATTAAGTGTGTTTTTCCCCCATGTAATTTTATGTATCAGTGTATCATAAAATGTCATTATTAGTATCATTACTATTAAAGGCAATGGTTAAAATTGTGGAAGCCCTGTTAAAAATTGTCAAACTTTTAAAACTTATCACCATAATAGTGCTTGAATAGACAAATAAGCACCCTAGAATGCAAACTTGAGACAGTTTTGCTGTCACTTGCATAATATGTCCAAATAAATATTGGTACATGAATAAATGTCCTAGGAACAAAATATTATGACAAAGCAGTCTATCAGAGAAAACCGGAATGGTGGCTCATTGATTTTGACTTTTTGAAAGCACTTAACCCACTGGACACTATTGAGTTCACTTGTGTTGGGGTCTATGGAAAATGCATGTTCTAGTGAGATCAAATAGACTAAGTCTTCAACAGGTTAATGATCAGTTTGAACTATAATTTTTACGGGGCTTCATTTTTAGACGTTGTCAGGGACACTGGTAGCATGGAGGATTATAACTGAAAACTTTGTTAAATGATGCCTTTAATGTGTAAATGTCATATTTCAAGTTGCCCAACTTTCTGGCCCCCAGATAAATGCCGAGCCTTCGGACCTCAACATCCTCCCAGAGCACACCAATGATCCTCGGGTCGTAACCAACCTGCTAGACGGTGTGAACTGCACCAGGGATGACATACACATGTGGCTGGCCCCGTTCACACCCGGCAGGATGCACCTCATTACGCTGACCTTTGAACTTCCTGTCAAGGTGGCCATGATAAGGATCTGGGTAAGATGATGGTAGCTGTGTTATGGTACAAATTCTCTCTGCGTCACAAATTGTGGCCTGCTACAAGTTGTGATGGTGGCGACAATTTGTGCTGTCATGTTTTGTACAAATCTGCACAAATTGTCGCCGGCAACAATTTGTGATGCCCTAGCTGATTCCATATTTTTGCCTCCCTGGTTACAATTTGTGCCATGAAAACATATTAACCTAATGGCAAAAATTGTCACCAGTCGCTGAATGTGTAGCGCAAAAAATAATTTGCTCACGAGGGTACTCTGGAATGGGACTCTCTACATGTGTGTGTGCCTGTATCTGTATCTGTTTCTGGTTGTGTGTTTGTGTGTCTGTGTCTGTCTGTCTCTGTGTATCTGTGTGTGTGTGTCTGTGTGTCTGTGTGGATCTGTATGTGTGTCTGTATGAGTGTATGTGTATCTGAGTGTGTGTCTGATTTTGTGACTGTGTGTCTGATTGAGTGTCTCTATGGGTGTGTCTGTGTTTCTGTTTTAGTATGTGTGTGTATGTGTATATGTGTGTGTGTGTGTGTGAGTGTGTATGTGTGTGTGTGTGTGTGTGTGTGTGTGTTG
>JZLH01S0437513.1:22416-34536 GCA_001188425.1 Eucidaris tribuloides
TGTGTGTGTGTGTGTGTGTGTGTGTGTGTGTGTGTGTGTGTGTGTGTGTGTGTGTGTGTGTGTGTGTGTGTGTGTGTGTGTGTGTGTGTGTGTGTGTGTGTGTGTGTGTGTGTGTGTGTACAAATTTAAGTTAAATTTGCTTGTAACTTGTTATTTCTCAATTAATTTTGGTGCGGATTGCCTGCCTAGACTGATAAATCTATGTGAGAGCTCTCAATGTTCTACTCAGAATTGTCATTTTTACGCTAATTCATGCAAAATTTACAAAAATGCCACTGCTCTACTTGTTGGTAGATTCTAACTCCATATATGTTATCTGATAAGGTTTACAGGGGAGCTTCCAAATTTCTACACAAAAATGTGAAACTCTATGATTATGCTAAAATATGCAAATTTATTCAAAATCAACAGTGGATTTAACTCCTCTTGTATTACCTGATGGGGCTTGATATGGGCTCCCATACTTCTATACAGGATTTTAAAATTCTTTGAGCATGCTAAATTTATTCAGATTTATTTCAAATCACAAATGTTACCACCTACTTATTTTGACACAATCTTGCTATTGCTTGTATTTGCTTCTCTGTATTTACTTTGTGAGGCATATAACACTGTGTTGCTTTGTAGCTACAAACAATATTATAATTATACATCATTGGAATTAATTCTTTTCAAAATTCCATACAGCTTAATACATATGAATTAAAAGTAATTTGTTTCAAACCAGTGACCCACATAGGGTTGTACAGGTAATGTGTCATAGCAACAATAAATCAAACTATATGTATGATAATTTTGTGTGTGCTGACTACAGATTGTTTGATAACTAATTGTTTACAGTCAAACTGTTATTATCTATATGTATACAAAACCTTAAAATGTTCTGCTCCTACCTATATGTATCTCCAAAACATGATCACTGCTTATATGTGACCTGTCACCACGATGCCCTGATAAAGTCGCACATACCCAAACTGAGGAAAGTGCTAAATATCATAACTGATATGTAAAAATGTGAGAGTGGCGTGTCTTCAGAAATTAAAAGTTTGATGATCTTTACATACTGCAAGAGTTTAAATATGTATATTTTTCACCACAGCATTTTTCTTTCCATTTGTATGTGTAATAAGATGTGCGACTTTATCAGAGTATAGTGGTGACAGGTCACATACACAATACAACCCCACACCACTATGATCAATGTCAGAAGCCTGCATGGACCATTCCTAGAAGTGTGTTGTCAAAGAGTGATAAGTATAATGTTGAAGTTCCAGAACTTTGAAAAAGTCTCCCACTCAAAATCAGGAATTCTGTTCTTTTGATTTGAAGAAGAATTAAATTATTTGTTTTCTCTCAATTTACATTTTTCCTTATTTTCTTGGTTTAATGTAAGATCCATGATACTGTTTGTACATAGTGCACACACTTAAATACTAATATGATTATAATAATTTTAATTTACTAATAATCTATATATCTACCAAGTATATCAAGTATTTATACGTTATCTATGTGCACTCATACCTACAAATATTGTCTTATAGTATGATGCTAAGCACAGTGCTATGATTTTACTTACACTTAATTATACAAACAAGCAAAGTGACAAATACCAAAGCATCTTAAAGTACATAATGAACTTCCACCTAGGTGTGTACATACTTTAGGAAGGAGACATTGTGACAGTACTTCCAACAGCAATGTTAAATTTCCATGACTTACATAATGGGTCAGAAGAACAAATTTTCATTTGGTGTAGTGCGCATATGCAAGAGCTCAAAACGGGCAATTCTGATAATGTAATTTTGTACTACATGCTTTGAATTTGTCTAAACATTTTTTGTTTAATCATTTTTTGACTGGATTGCTTTGTACTGCCTCATTAGTGCATGGTTTGCAGTAGTGTTTTTACCCTTCAGTGTCATGACAGTTGGGAATCAGGAATGCATGGTTCCCAATTTTTTCTTCAATGTGAGGGAACTGTACCTAATTCTTTTCCCAGGATCCACATGTAGGTACAGTACTGTGATATTCTGTTAAAAAAGTGATCCATTCCATTTGAAAAAAAATTGAATTCCATTTCAACTTGCCTGAAAAATGAAAATTATGTTTTGCCAAAGACCGTCTATACATAATTTTTTTTTCCATTTACGTAAATCTTAGTACAAAATATGTTCATTATTGCACTGCTGTTTCTGTAATTTTGTGTCAACTTTTTTTTCTGATTTGTATTATGAACTTCATGGTTTTCTCTTTCAAAATGTGAAAATTTTGAGAACAAAGTGGTTTTCCATGATTTCCTGTTTGTAAACTCACTTTCTGTTTCAAGTGGTCTTTTATGTTAGCTCTATTGTTTTCCACAATTGCGGAAAATCACTGTTTCTACACGTCTTATGTCAACTATGGAGCACTGAACAAGGCATTCTCACCACTAACTGCAAATCAATGAATCGTCAAAGAACCTTCACATAGGTATGGTATCATTAATGACACGGTTTGCTCTCATGCTTTTGGCAAGCCGTTCCCAAAATAAGTTTTGACCATCCTCGTCCTCCGTCCACAACATATAGGGTTTGTTTTTACTCAGAAATAGGCGCACTAGATACGGCAAATTTTCGTCTTGGATGTTTTCCAGGAAAACCAGGATTACCTTGTCCAGCCTTGTGTCGTTGACATGCTCAAAGGCATGCGAAGCTTTGTCATAAACCAGCGATCATGACCAGACTGGTTGCTTAGCAACAGGACTGTTTTGTAGCTGTCCTCAATGACGTGGAGGATGGCGTCGATGTAAAACATGCCAGGGATGAGATCGTCGTCACCGTACACAACATTGTCCAAGTTCAGCAACCTCTCCTCCACTACTGGTTTCAAGATTTCGTTGACCCACCATTCGTCATCGTCGTGGAACATGACATTGAGCTGATACTCATAGTTCTCGGCATTCTGATCCTCTTCAACCTCTTGGTAGCCAAAGACGGCAAGCTTGAGGAGAAAGAGTTTATAGTTCAGCCACCAACGTTTATAATATGCAATGGCGCTGAGAACTCCAATTATGATAACTGAAAAAAGAATTCCAATGATTAGTCCAATTTTTGGTCCACAGATGTGATCAGGATTAAAGGATAAAATAGGTTTATTGATGAATTTCTTGATGGAAGTTGTGGAACATAGTGTTTGGTTTGGATGCCAGAGGTTGATGTTGCTAGTTTTCAACCAGTTCCTAAACCAAGCTAAATCACAGGTACAAGTGAAGGGATTTTTTGATAGGTCAATGTTTAATGGGCTTTGCGTTGGGAAGCTCGTTCCAGCATGTATAGTACTAATCAGGTTTCCAGCAAGATGCAGTTGAACTAGATTTACGACTCCTACAAAGAGCTTCTTCTCTATGCTTCGCAGTACATTGTTTTCGAGATAAAGTGCTTTAAGCGAATGGAGATCAACAAAGGCATCGGCAGGAATTCTCTTAATATCATTGTTGTTAAGTAACAAGACTTTCAGTGATGACAAGTGGGCAAAAATTCCAGATTTGAGGCTAACAATGTGAGCACTTGACAGGTCCAAATTCTGAAGTTTAAATAAGCAACGAAACACATCTGGATCCATTTGCTTCAGTATGTTACCTTTTAAATAGAGTACTTTGAGTTTCTGAAGACCTGAGAAAAGGGATATGTTTTGTTCTTGGTCAAATAGGTCACTGTCTATTAGGTTTGTGTAATCCAAGTGCAGTTCTCTAAGAGACTTTGTATTGGTGAACTGATCTATAGAACCTATGCTGACTTCTGAGTGTGATAGATATAATACTTGTAAGTTTGCCAATTGCCTGAAGACTCCATTGAGATCTTGTGTCTTTTCCTTCCGAAGGTACAACTCATGTAAGTTGATGAGCTCAGTAAATGCATCTGTGCTATATTGATTAATTTGATTTTCTGATATATCCAGGGATGTGACGTTGTCTAAACCCGTAAACACTCCTTTGCCAATTGACTTGAACTGATTCTTTGAAATATCGAGCGACGAGAGAGTTGGAATGGTCCAGAGTCCAGTGTACCACTTCTGTAAGTGGTTGTTGGACAGATCAATGGATAGAATTGATGGCAAGTCATCAAATGAAAAAGACATTAAGGTGGTCACAGCATTTCCAGACACCTTTAGCCTCTGAAGTTGTGGCATACATGCAAACACCCTCCTTGGCAGATAGGCAATTTTGTTATGAGATAGATCCAGATATATCAGGGAGTTAAGAGCACAGAAAGATTCATGTGAAACATTTGCAATTTTGTTAGAGTAAATATCCAGTCGTTGTAATTGTTTAAATCCTGCAAATGCATGAGGCGGAATTGTAGTAAGGAAATTGTGTGCTAGGCTCATGTAAAGAATTGTGGGCATAGTTTGATGACTGCTATTTGATGCATTGAATGGCAGAATCTCTCGAATCTTTGATCCGCTAGCATACAAATTACTGATCTGAGTCATGCCAATGAAAGGCTGGATTCCAAAGGTCGATAGGTTAGTATTACCACCTAGGAAGAATGTCCCGACCCTTGTTAGACACGAAAAGACTGCAGTAGGTAAAGACTCCAGCTGATTTTTTACCATATTCAGTCGGCTGATGTTGCTGTTTTGTAATGGACAAAATTCTCGCTGATGGATTTGAGTGATTCTGTTCTTCCTCAGATTAATATCTATTGCATTCTCCAATTGTGAGAAACCCTCAAAACTGACAGTTTGTATCAAATTGCTGTGCATATCAACCTCTTTGAGGAGGGGGAGATTTTTCAAGGCTGCATGAGGAATTTCACAGAGCTTGTTGCATGCCAGCATCACTTTTGAGAGAAAAGGGCTATACCAAAATGAAGATGGTGGAAGAGATGTGAGAAGATTACCACTGATTGTTAGATTCCCTAATCTCATCAGGGGCCAAAATGTTGCACTTTCTATTGATAAGATTTGGTTTGATGCTGCTGCGAAGGTTTCAAGATCCCGTAGCTTCTGAAACGAGTCATTGGTCAGCCGGGTCAAATTGTTGTAGGATAGCTGAAGCATGATGACGTTAGCAGGTAAATCCTGGGGCACTGATGTGAGATGGAGCCAGGAGCAGTCAGCCTTTACGCCGGAGCTGGTATTCTTGAAAGTACATCCCTCTGATTCTGATCTGGCCTCGACTTTGACGATAAATGCAGAGAAAATGATATTCAGTGTTCCCAACAGAATAATGGCTTGTCTGCTCAAAGTGTAGATATCCATGAAGGAGCATTTATTGTACTCCATTATGAAATCAAACTTGTTCAACTTTGTGGAACTGCAAAGAAGATAACCATATTCGACAGAGACTGTTTGATCAATTTCTAAAGACTGACCACTGGAAAGGCTGAATCAATCTTTTTATGTGAGTTAACAAAAGAAAGGCATTTTCTTACTTCAGTAGATGATTAATGTGTGTTTCACTGATGCTTAGATGTAATAAAGCAGAGATTCAGAATTATATTGTATATTAACACTCCTGTTGTGATTGTAACACTCATTTTATGACATGCCATCAATCAAGGTAAGAAGAAAATGAACAGTTTAGTCAGTTTTATGCCACTCGCCAAGCATCAGGTAGTCTGTTTGGTAGTTAACACAAAAATTATTAATGATAATGCCTCAAAACTGAAACTCTCAGTTTCTGGTCTTAAAGTTACTCCCTGCTTACATTTATCATGTGCTAATAATAAAATCATCACCTTGAGAGTGGGTGTGATCATTGGCATTGTCCACAAAGTTACCAATAAAATCACTTAATCTCATTTTCCCATAAGGGTAAGAGATATTCATTCTGTATTATAGTTGCAATATTAGCGTCCCAATTCTCCTGATGCATACTACCAATATTTTGACTTACGTCTGATATGGGCAATTTCACATGAAGCAGGACACTGAAGTGAAAATTTTAAAAATAAAAAAGTGCTAACATATACCACATAAAAGGGGGATTTTAAAGTTTTGGGGCATGACTTTGTTTTTAAAAATTTCCATGGAGAAACATTATTTTTTTTTTTACTTTAAAAACTGAGGAATTTGGGAAAAAATTTTGTCCAAAATGTTAAGATGACCTATTATCATTCAAAGTGAGTTTTACTTCCATTGAAATTCTGCAAAATTGTTCCCAAAGGGTTATTTTGAATCAAATCATTATTGCCCTGGTTCAAAATATAACACATTTGGGTGGTTTTCATAAAAACCTGTGGATCTAATTACTATTCATAAGCATCACTGCATGTCGTGCCGTTACGAAAGAATGTGCATTTTTCCCATAAAATTGTAATTTCTTCTTCAATATCCATACAAAGCTCCTGTTTATGCCAACCTTGATTTCAGAGCTAAAATTACACCATTTATTAACTTTTTCTCGTAAATTGAAATGTGTCATGCCATTGCACGTAACAGCGTGACATTTTGTCCTGTAATGCTCCTAAATTTAACATTGTTCAAATTTACTGGTATATAGAAGAAAAGGCGACATGTAGTTAAGAACCTTTACCAAGTGTAGGAGCTAGAAAGGCAGTAGTAGTGAAATTATAGTAAATGTTAGACTTCGATTTTATTTTTTAGCTCACTATTCCGATCACCTTTTTGTCCGTTATTCGTCAATGGTTGTTTGTCGTTTGTCGTGCATAAACTTTTACACCATTTCATCATCTTCTGTAAAACGCGTGATTGGATTTAGCCCAAATTTGGCAGGAACTATCCTTAGAAGGTGGTGATTCAAGCTAGGACGAATATAGCAAGACAGGACTGGAAGCAAAGGCCAATTTGCTCTTGTGCGGTGAACAAGATCTGCCATGGCATTGAAATGCAAATTATGTTCGCCGATGCAGAGAATGCTCACAATTTCCTTCAACTGACCCCTAGGTCACTAGAACAGTTTCATAATAAATGCAAATTTTATGCATACTATTTCAACAAAAGGTTATTCTTGGCAACCAGATACCAGACATAGCAAACACCTGTGCTTGCAAGGTACATTTTTATTATTGATTTTTCATAGCAACACATAGAAGAAATATTTCATCTACTTATCTAGGCTAATCCATCCTCTGTAGTAAGAAACCCTCTTCGAGCATTATCCATACATCAATTTCTCTCGTCTTGTGACCAATGTCATTCTTCTGTATTCTGTTGTCATCTCTTCCGTCGCTTTTGTTTCCCTCTTTTCCTTTTCCGGAACGAGGTTGCCATTCTGTTACCCTCTTTGTCCAATGATTATCTGTTATCCTGGCGTTATGCCTTGACTGCCTCCATTCAATTTAGTTGATTTTCTCAATGGTATCTTTGATTTGGGTTCATGCGTATGTCTGAGGTTTTACACCTGTCTCGTATTTATGCATTTAGCGTCTTTCTTTCCATGGCTCTCTGAGTAACAAGACGCTGTTTTTTTAATATTTCTTTAGCCTTAGACCTATTGTTCGGCACCATATGTCATAGTTTGTAGCACACATTGGTTTAATACCAGGATATAATATCCCGTCACTAGGCTGCAAAAGAAAGTATATTCATAAATTTGAATAAATTACCGAAGCGGCCTATTGCTTGTGGTATATTATGTTGAAAGGAATACCATCATCTGCACATTCCCGGAGAGGCATCTCGTGCATGTATGATTTATCGCCTACTTTTTACGTTGATCTATCAATTTTCTTTTATGACTTCTTGCACAAGTTTTGTTTAAATGAAATTCGTCCTTTATAGGCGTAAGTTGTAATAATTACAATTTTACAAACTGGTTTATTGTTTAATTTTCAGTCATTTCATTATGTTTTTTTGTATAAGAAAGATGAACAAATAAGCAAAAAAAAAATCAAAAGTTGAAATCATTACAATGTAAAAAAAAAATTAAGCCCGTATCTTTGATCTTTCGTATGAATTGCATTAGAAGCTGCCCTCTTCTTTTCTGAAGTCTACTGCTTATGAACCAAAAGTGCCAAAAATGTGTGTAATGTAGTCTACGTTGTATTTAAAAAAGTGAAGAAATAAGAAAAAAATTAACTGTCCACATTATAGAAAGATAACTTTCTTTCAGTTACTCATTTTATGGTCCATAGGTCAAATGACATGAGCTTAACAATTTAAAACCGTACAATCAATAATGCAAATATAAATACAAACACAAATACGGGATATAAGAAATAATTACACAAGTAGGCCTATAGATAAACAGAACAGACACACAAATCCACAACAAATGAATATGATAGAGGACACACACATAACAGATAAGGCCACCCATTTTGTATATGTACCCTACCCCCCCCCCCCATTATCAAGTTAACAAATGAAACAGGATTCAATACAATTACAGTAATCAAACTGATAATTTATGCAATATATGAAATACGCTATCATAATAGGTGACATATGATGTAATCCATCCATTTGACATGACTGTGTATAGAGCCCCACCCCATTAAGTTAACGCACGAAATAGGTTTGTTTGTATTTAGGCTTTATGAAAAAAAACTCAAGTAATTAACAAAGAAATACAAATCAACATCAATATCAAATTTAATGAATTAAAATTGCTAACAAATATCATTACATGTATAACCAAGTATAAAGAAATGAAACCTCTATCTTCAATCACTTTCATGTAGATTGCAACATAATTTGCATTCTTGTTTCCATAAATCTTCAGACTTTTCTGAAAACAATTTTTTGGTATCATTTCAGGTTTACAATGACAGTTATCCTTAAGTTTGCACATAAAATGTAGTTATAGAAAACATAAATTTAATATCTATTTTTTCATTTAACTTATCTTCTTAGTCGTAGCTATAACCAGTTTTCTGTTAGTTAAAGCAGAAAATCAGCCCAAAATGCAATTTTGGATAAAGTATCAAAATTATCGTTCCGTAATGTGGCTACCTTGTTTGGTTGGTTTAGGTGTCGTGTGCAAGCGGACACACGACTGCCGCCACGCACTGATCAATAACAATACAAATTGTGCGCGCTTTCGGTCCTGTCTTGCTATATTCGTCCTAGATTCAAGGGTCTTCAAATGGTACACCTACTTTCCCTACAGGCCCAGGGGTAGGGCCCTAAAGGGCCAAAAGTAGGTAATTTTCAAACATCTTCTCTAAATCCAGCAATTGCTTAGCCAAGTTACTGTGTGTGTAGATACCTCTATATGTGATGAATTATTGTTCCTCTTGGCAATGCCCAGGATGGTCTCGTTTGGCCCCTGCGTGGTGCAATAGGTTTGGGAAGGGCACTATGAGAACAATTCATATTTATATCATTTCTTTAAAGCACATCACTGGATTTAGACCAAGCTTAGTGGAAATAATCCACAGAGGGAGGGGATAGTGGGTTCCTGAAATTGTACACCTGGCTTCTTGGGGGCCCAGGGGGCAGGGCCCATAAGGGCCAAAACTAGGTAACATTTTAACCACAAGCCCATTTGTTACCAAACTTTGATGGTAGGTGTGTAATAGGGACCTCAGTGTTATGAGGGGGTCAAAGGTCACATATTTAGGTCAAAGGTCAAATGATAGAATATACCTGCAATTTTCCACAACAAGTAACGTAAATCTTTACAGTTCATCACTGGAGACTCAGGGTGTATTACTTCAATAAGAAAACACCTCAATATGCCAAGTCTAGAAGTGTTGAGGGGTTGGTTCCTGACCTACCCATTGAAAATTTTCCTACAAAAAGTTAGACCTACGGTAAATGAAATATCAGTGTAAAGAAATTTGAAAGCTTCAGTGTCAAAAATGTTGTGTAAACCTACAAAGCAAATTATTTTGAATTTACACTTAGAGACACTGTAACACAGACCAATTAAAAACCTTCTTTTTTATCGGATAAATCTGGACTATTTGGTGCTATGAATTGTGAGTCCCCTATATTTGTCATATTCCTGGCAAAAGGACTTTAACACTGTACAAAATATATGGTGTTAAGGGCCTTTTTCCATGTTCACATTGAATTGTATAATATTGAGACTACTAAATGTGTTGAAATGCATAATGTCACCAAACATGAAGAGAATTTGTCAAATCTATCATCTTATGTTTTCCTTCATTCTGTGACATGTAAGTACATCAAACATGTTTTTTTTCTTTTATTCTTCTGCAGAACTACAACAAATCCAGAATCCATTCATTCAGGGGTGCCAAAGACATAGAGATCTCATTGGATGACACTTTTATTTTTAAAGGCGAGATTGAAAGGTGAGAATTGACACCCGCTCTGCTGCATTTTTAATTTAATTTGCCCATTATAAAAGCAAGAACCACCAAAAAGCAAACTAACTAAAGATTTCATCTCATGCAACCCATTTTAATAAAGGATATAACTTAAAACACGCTCATTGGGTGATTTCAGAAGTGGTGTTGGTGTCGAGTGTTAGTGTTAATTTGACCACTAACACTCGACACCAACCCAATCTGAAATCAGATGGTTGTTAGTGGTTTAGCGGTGTTAGGTGTGTTGTGTTTACAGCGTGTTATGACAGATGGAGGGTGTATTCGAAATCGTCTGCTCTACACCGAATACACCCTTGGTGTCTAAGCAAAATGCATGTATTTGTCTATTCCCTTTATTAAACACTAAACCTAGGCGTTTTAGTAAAAAATGTTCATTTCAAAGTTCGTCTGATTAGACTCGTGTTAGTGTTGGTCATGATGAATTGTTTTGCACATGACTTTTGTATGATCGTGATGGTTGTGATGGAGGCTCATGCAAGGCATTCTTTGGTATTTTTTTTTTGAGGGGGGGGGGGTAATCGTTTTCATGTTTCTTTCAAAAATCTATATCTACATGTCATGCAGATGAAACATGAAAACGATTTAAACGTTATTTTGCCGCAGTTTGAACGCAAATAAGACAACAGAATTAACTCACATGATTATCATGTATATTATTGTTATCAGTATTCTAATTACTACTGCTATTATTATGATTGTGATTATTGTTATCATTATTATCATCATCATATAATTATGATAATCATAATTATTGCTATAATAATGCTCTCTGAAAAATATTGAGCGAAAATATTCATTCTTTGAGGAGATTTCGAGTGATCCATGAGGTCACTCCAAAACGAGTGAAAAGCACACCTTTTCACTCCAAATTCACTCTAAAATTCACTCTTTTCTGAAATTCACTCCTCAAAGAGTGAATATTTTCACTCAATATTTTTTAGAGATTAGAAAGACAAAGGATGATAGTTTTAATTATTGCTTAATAGTAATCAAAATATTCATAAAAACTAATTATAATAAGTTTCAGTAGTAGACGTAGCAGAAGTAGTAGAAGTAGTAGAAGTAGTAGTACATGTAATAGTTACGGTTGCGATATTTTCATCAGCGAGTTGCCCACTTACTCCTTTATCGGGAATGCTAAAAATGGCTCGCTTTATACTCCATTGTATTACTACAGGTACTACTAATTGTTATTATTATAACTATAATAATAACTATCATAATTATAATTAAAATAATGATTATAAAATATTTACAATTATAATTAAAATTATCATGATTATAATTGTTACAATTATGATTATTATAATTATAAATTATAATTACTGTTATGCTTATACTTATTATCATTATAATAATGATTATTCCTATAATTATAATAATAATAATAATAATTATTATTATTGTTTATCTTAATCATTATATCATTGTTATTCGGATACTAAATAAAAATTGAGAAAAAAATATTTCGAATGACAACTAGGCCTACTACTAATGATGAAAAAAATACACAAATGGTAATTAATGATTATTATATTAATATAAAATTTAATTTTAAAAAACACGGAAAAGAACAGGAAAAATTCTCAGAAAATTGCCCGTGATGAGGTCCAGACCCATAGCTAGATACGCAAGTTTGCTGTACCATGCCCCCGACCATGCTCTCTCACATATGCTACGGGGCACTGACCGGTCAAGGTGTATGTTTGTCCCGGGTGTTTGTATTTCGCTAGTAAAATACAAAGACTAAAAGACAGGGCGGAATTTCCGTGGGTCCGTAGGAATATTATACAATATTGACTCACATCAAAAGTTTTGTTGATTTTCATACATTACAAAGGCGTGTTTTCGGATTAAAACGTTTTTGTTCATA
>JZLH01S0437513.1:34640-51284 GCA_001188425.1 Eucidaris tribuloides
GGTCCAACGTGGCCGATTCAAACGAGTTCGAACTTGTACGATGTATGGTTTGATTTTTTTTTCGCCCAGCAGCGGTTGGGGGAGGTGGGGCTAAACAAATGATATTGGAAAAACTCTGTGTAAGTGCTACAGGATGATTAAAGTTATGTGAATGTACTGTGGGTAAATGTTCTCTTGATTAGATCTATTTTGGTAGCGGTGATCCTGTAAATTCTGCTTGAACCTTACCATGGCCGTACGAGCTCGCAAATATGCAGCAACAAATCTATACAAAGTACATCAAAGCTGTGTATTTCCATTGGCATGTAAGAGTTGAAGCCGCAGGCTAACAATGACCACAGTTTAAAAAAATGTGAGGTACATTATCCTTTTAGTTGTATCTTACGGTCTTTGAGGTAGGTCTAAAATGAAGCCCTGAAAAAAATTTATTTTAAAATGAGTGATTAGTGTTTAAAAAATGAAATTTACAAGATTCAAGTGACGAGCTTCACCTGCCCATTTATATTGTTTTATTCTTTCATATCTTACCATGTCGGCCAGATAAAATACAAAGCTTTTTGTATTTCTAGGTTTCTATTTGTCACATTTCAAACACTACTAGTGTAGCTTCAGATATCATAAGTATTTGATTAGTATTGTTTAACTCAAGATCCAACAATGTTTAACCACTATTACTTTTCTATACGCCTTGAAAATCACACATCCTGTAAGGGCCACCATTTTCTTTTTTTTTTAGAAATTTGATAACATATAGAATGTCGTGAACCCCCCCCCCCCCCCCCGACTTATTTGCCACAGCGAAAATGTTCATCATGGTGATAGTCTACTCTCTTGATATGTAAAAAATCACCGTTATGTATATTAAACATATTTAGTGACGTTGAATGAAGTTAGCTACACTGTCTGTCGAGATAATGACATGCTACTATACTTTGTGAAAATTATAGAAAAGGTTGTGTGATTTATCAAAAACCTGATACTTGGTTTGGTTCTATCTTGGACTCAGCTTTTGAGGACAATCTGGATTCACGCGAAGTATGGAAGAATCATATGGAGTATAATCTCCGAGACTATGATGAGCATTATACGATTGCGCTCACTGAAAGACTGCGTTTATTTCAGTCTCCGTTTGGTATGTGAGATGTCCTCGCCAGCCCACAGGCCTCGTACCTCGTACAGCCGATGTGGGAGAGGTAAGCACACATAGAGTTCACAAGCAAGCAAGCAGTGTTGTAGGTCTTGAGACTAGGGCTTCCTCGAGGGAGAGACCTAATTTTTGGGGTCAAGACGGTTTTGAGGGAAAGGTCTTGACTACATTTTAGGGTCTCAAGACCTAATGTTGGGGGTCTCCAGCAGAAAGTCTCGGTCTTGGTTGTGGACGTGGAGGTTTTGATTACAATTTTGGGTCTGGAGACCCGATTTTTTAGAGTCTCAAGATGGTCTTGAGGGCAACGTCTCAGTCTCGGTGTGGGATATAGAGGTCTTTATAACACTACCACAACCAAGAAACTGGTCAATGTGGTTGGCTGGTTGATGGTTGATTGATTGATTGATTGATTGATTGATTGATTGATTGATGGGTGGATTAATTGATCGTTTGATTGATTGTTTGGTTGATTGATTGATTGGTTGATTGATTGATTGGTTGATTGATTGGTTGGTTGATTGATTGATTGATTGGATGATTGATTGGTTAATTGATTGGTTGATTGATTGGTTGATTGATTGGTTGATTGATTGGTTGATTGATTGGTTGATTGACCAATTCATTAATTGGTTGGTTGATTGATTGATTGATTGATTATTTGATTGATTGATTGATTGATTGATTGATTGATTGATTGATTGACCAATTCATTGATTGGTTGATTGATTTATTGACTGATTGATTCATGAAGGAATGGATTGATTGATTGATTAATTGAATTTTAATTGCCTAGTAAACTTATGTTGACTGCAGGAGAGGCCCATGACGGCTGCCCGCCAGAACCGTACCAAACCAACAAAATCCGAACCAGAGGTCATAGCCAGTCATCCCCCTCAGCCCACGACTCAACCACAACAAATCAGTCATTACCCACCAAGCAGCCATGATGATACCTTGGTGTCAGGTCCTCATCAATGGGAAACGTTATTGGTTGGCAAACGTAAGTAATAATAAGGAGGTATGAGGGATGGAGTTACAATTGATCAATTTTCTTTGAACACTCAAAAATATGTTGCATGTGGTTTTAATTGGATCTTCCTTGCAGATGGGCAGACAATAGAATTCCGTTTTATTGTACGATTACTGGCGATTTTCGAAAAGGAAAATGTTTTTTATAATGATAATTACTTTCCGCAGTACCCAATCAGGAAATACTGAGAAAGCACACAGCGCTCAAACATTACGGATGGAGAAAAGAACATGTGTACAAATTCATGAGATTAAATATGAAAACTAATCAAATTTGTATGCCTGTGAACTATTTTGGCAAAGTCTTTTAACAAATCAATATTTGAAGATCATAAATATCTCATATACATTTGTCGTAATTGATCAGAAAAGTGTTAAAATTGGCATAGAATTAGAATATGATTTCCAATATTTTTCACAAAATATGACTTTGATTCAAGCTTGCCGACAGATTTTCTTGTAGTATTTGATTTCACTTGTCATGGTTTCATAGTAGGGACAGAATCATATTGTTAAACCAATGAAATATTCCCAATATGTCATCAAACCTCATCTTCACCGTAACATCAAACTACCCAAAGAATTCTTTTGTACATCCTGTAAAACATGACAGCTGTTTGAATTCATTATTGCGTAGCATTTCACTGGTACATACTGGGTCGGTATTTTCTCACAGTATCAATATTCAGTTTACAACCCTAGTGCATTAGTATGATAACACACTCTGTACAACCCCAGTGCATTGGCAACTCATGAAAACACACTGTGCACAAAGGAATAATGCACTGCTCAAGTGAAGCTCTAGATTACAAGTATTTTTATAAAGACTCAGGGGGCTAAACCACTTGGCACACTACTTTGTGCATTAGCACCAAGTTATATATCATTTGTGTTGACAGATCTGAACTTATACACTCTCAACTATACAATACTTGTATATTAACCCTTAATTGCAGATCTCAAGTTGAATTTCAGTGTGACATGGGGTGACCCCCATTACTTGGGACTGACAGGGCTTGAGGTATTGGACACGGAAGGGGAGGGAATACCTATAAGTCTGGACATGATGGATGCCATCCCTAGAGACCTGAATGAGCTACCCAACTATGACACTGATGACAGGACATTGGATAAGTAAGTAGTATAATGACGATGATGAAGAACATGGTGATGGTGATGGTGATGATGATGAGGAGAATGAGGATGATAATGAAGATGATGATGATGATGATGATGATGATGATGATGGTGATGTTGATGGTGATGATAGAGATGGTGGTAATGGTGATGATGATGACGGTGATGATGGTGATGATGATGATGATGATGATGATGATAATGATGATGATGGGGATGTTGATGGTGATGATGATGATGAGAATGAGGATGGTGATGAAGATGATTGTGATGATGATGATGATGATGATGGTGATGATGATATTGATACTGATGATTTTAATAAGAGAGGTAATGCAGATGAAATGTCTTACCCAGGGACACAAATGCTGTGACAAGATTTGAAGCGGGGATTTCATACTAGTAAGTGGTAAGCCATGGCCTTATTCACTAACCCATGGTGCCTCAATAGTTTGATGAAAGAATAGAAATGAGACATTCATATAAACAAGTACTGGTGATGTGAATTTAATGTGTTTTGCAAGTTATGAATTCTAGATTGATTTTTAGGCATTTGGGAACTCACTTTGGGTGGTGGTGTGTATTTGGTCACCACACTTACTTATTCTATGTAGAAGTGGTTCTGTATTCATTGTCATTTAATTATAGATAATTGTCCATGCAAAGGGTAATTTAACACCTTGGCTGCAAAATTCTGTAGTGTTAATGCATGGTACATTTGGTTCCTGTAGCCAGTGGGTTAATTGTAGTCTGTGTTGTTTGACCGATTGACGGTATTGAGCTGTTAATATCATACTCATTTTCCACTGTCCTTACTCATTGCAATTTTGTATTATTACTTTGCAAACATGGAAATTGAGAATGAAGGCATTTTGCCATTAGTTAATCTCTGCTGTACCTGGTAAGTATCTCTTGCCACTTTGCTTGCCAACTGAGTCAGAGGAAACATAAAAGTAGAAGTGGTTAAATAGAGTTAAATTTCTTTCTTTTTTGAAAGACATTTTTATTAGTATGTTTTATTTGAGCGGTGATCTCATGCTAATGATCTGTCCTCCATTTCAACCTCAGACTTATAGACGGTGTCAACGTCACAACGTCCGATGAACACATGTGGATGATACCATTCACGGAGGGGTGTGACCACATTCTGAGGGTGGATTTTGGCAGGGACGTGCAGATGACTGGTTTGAGGATTTGGAACTACAACAAGTCACAAGAGGACACGTACAGAGGGGTAAGGTTCATTCGGTTAAAAACAGCATTGTAAAACATGGAGTTTGCCAACTTTACAGTGTAAACATTAGCTTAACTATTGTCAAACAACCGTCAAAAGCAAAACTGATTTAAATTTCAGGAGTTTGGTTAACTGGAAATATTGACAACAAAATTTTGAACAAATTTGAACATTGTTTGTAAACATTTGTTGAACTGAAGGGAGAAATTGTGACTAAAATTCCTTTTCTCCTATAACATGACAGTTCAATCCATGTTGAAAGGTATTTATGAAAGGCTTGTATCATATTCACTCAGTATATGGATAAAAATTAAGGTAAAGGTAAACCACCATATCAGAATGCCACCATCGTCTGTACTGTTTATGATTCCATCACAGAGTAAGTATTCATATTTTGACAATTGTTTCCAGATTGATGATCTGACATATGCTCCGGCGACAGTTGCTTCGGTGACAATATCTCAGAAGACAGTGAGTTAGGGTTAGGGTTGCCATTGGGTTTCCAGTTCAGAATAGGGGTAGGGTTAGGGTTACGGTTGAGGTCAGGACTAGTGCATGCAATAATCGTCGGAGCAAACGTTGGACATTCTCCAGATCTGTATTGGTTTTTATTTTGGGATTTTTTTTTCTCCTGACCAGGCCAAGATTGTTCATGTGTGGCTGGACGGCCGACAAATCTCACCAAGCGAGGGCTACCTCATCAGGAAGGGTCCAGGAAATTGCTTCTTAGATTTTGCCCAGGACATCAGCTTTCTCACACAAACAAGTTGGCAAACAACTCTGAGCAAACATCAGGTCATTCCAGATTCATTGAGGTACCAGATAGCACTTGAAGACTTGTTCAATGTAAATGCTAAACGATAACTTATTCACCTTATAATAGATACAGTTACCAAAACCTAAATATATGCTCGTTTGTAATTTATTTCCACGTCTTCAACTCTTAAAAATGTGATTATATCATTTAATTATTATTGTATTATGTTCATTTTTTGCATATGGTTATCATTGTTACTGTATAGAAGATTGATGTATATTTTTGTATAATTGTAATGCTGGTGGAAAGCAAATTTCCATTGTGGACAATCAGAGTTTGCAGAATGGTTAACAATTTATGTTTGAATTGTGGAAGTTAAATATGAATTGTCAATAAATTTTTCAATGACAATCACTCGGTATGTTTTTTTTCTGCAGGCAAAGTCAAGTTGCCATGGAGATTCCTAGTCAGGAGTACGTTCCTATGCACATGCCTTCCGGATGTATCCTTTTGGAAAGTATTTGATACAAATTTAAAGGTGTAGACTTTTGCAACATGTGTTCCAAATGCTGTTTAGTGTAGAAGTAAATCAGTGATGAATGTGGAGGGTCTCAACAGGCTGAATGGATGTTTCCACTTAAGATTGTGTCCGTGATTTGCACATCCCAAAATGAACTATTTACTAAATAAGCCAAAATCATTTATAATGTATAGATTTGCGTAATCTTCACCTCTCACGAAAGCTTTGCTGCTGAAGAGTCAGGTTTCATGTCTACAAGTAAGTGCTGATGAAATTCAAACAGAATGAACCGACGTAATGTTGCTCACTGAATGTGAATTTTATACAAACGTTAAACTAGTTTCCAAGTCTGATTTGTGTATCATCTAGACTAGTGAAACTTGGATATTGCTGATCAAAACTTACCATGTCACAAACGAACACCACTGCAGTTGGATGATTGTGAAGCAATCTTTGCTATGGTTAGACTCTGCCAAATTCAAATTTGTAGGTGAAAGCAATATCCAGTGTCTGAAACTTAGACTACTATTGCAAATTATAACTTGAGCGATGGCCAAAATTATAAATGATTTTTTGTGTGTACATGTCAAAAACTTAACAACAAATGAATCCCACATTATCGATATTGCATTTACATGTACCTATCTTTAGTTTGCTCAAATCTGAGCAAAAACAGTATGGGGTGCAAATGAAACGCAGCCTTTAAAGGCATCATTTAACAATGTTTCCAGTCAAAAATAATCTCAGCTACACAATCCTTCAGTGGCTTGATAAAGTAGAAGAATGAAGCCTGACAAATTGTAACTGAAAAAAATCATTAAGTGCTTTTATAAACTGAAAATCCTGGCCTGCGCCCAAAGGGCCTGAAAAAGCAAAATGCTTGTAGTACAATGTTAACACATATGTGCAGAAGGCTGTAGCCACCTACAAAAAGTTCGAAAAATCATAGATAAATTTATTGCACAGAATATGAAATGTGAATGTACCATAACTTAGATTAGCTGTATCTGTGGTGTCTCTGTTATTTCCTTGACTTAGTTCATTTCCATCAGTTGTCTTTCAACTTCAGCTGCTGTCCACCTGGGGTGATCAGTACTACGTTGGCCTCAATGGTTTGGAGTTTTACGACGCTGGTGGCGAGAGGATGGAACTTAGTGAATCAAGTATCCTTTTAAATGTCAAGATTTATCCCCTGTGTGTCATGTGTACATGCTCAGGCCCGTAGATTAGGGGAATACATACACATCTCTCCCAAAATAACAAAGGACCACATATTTTACAGTTCATAGCCTTGAATACTGTAGATTTGCAGGAAAATGACCCCTGTGAGTTACTAACTCTTCCTTTCTTAAAATCAATTTTCGTCATCTTCTTTACATTATATAAAAACAAAAAATTGAAATCAGGATTCTGATCCAGCTATTTTTTGATGAAAAAATTATGTTTTACTATTATGGATTTCCATTATTGTCAAAAAACAGCTCACTTTCAAAATTTTAATATAATTAACTGTAAACTTAAGTATTCAAGCAAAATAGAACAGAAATATGATATTTGAGCTTACTGGTGTAGAAATTTGATTTTTTTTTTTTGCTTGAGAATTACTCACGAGCCCCGGTGCCACAAAGTGTCTTACTTTCAGCAAAATTCTCTTCATTTTCATCTTGTGCTTCCCATGAACTTTGTTATCTATAACAAATATTCTTCTTATGAAAGACCCCCAAAATGCTAGTTAGTTCTTACAACCCTTTGTGTGATATAAATAATCAATCAAAAAATCAAGCAACTTGTACTGTTCCTGAATTCCTGTGTGTAGATATTGCAGCCTATCCCCCTAGTGTAAACGTCCTCGATGGTGTGTCAGATGACGTCCGGACCCCTGACAAACTGATAGATGGCTTCAATGACACCATGGATGGAAGACATATGTGGCTGGCCCCCATACTGCCGTCATTAGTAAGTCAGATCTGAAAAAGTCTATAATAAAAAAATCTATACTAACCATGTCCAGTGGTAAGAATAAACATAACACTTATGCCACCTGTGTAACTTTTCGAGCTGATGTATATATTTTCCGTCATTTTGAAATATTGATTTTACAAGAAAATGTTGTGTAGTGAACTTGGAGATTTTTCTCTTCTCCTTGTGATGGTGTTGAAGTTGTTGTTTTAATGAGACACATTGTACTATAAAATTGAATTATTATGCAAAAATTCATATGTACAACACTCCCTTCATTACATACTATCATACACACATGTACACATTATACAACCCATCAGATAAACACAAATTCAACGGTGTTAACATGAATGTGCAGTATAGAGTGACACAGATGCTGAACTAATGCTACCTTCTGTAGTCAGGTCAAAGGTGTCCACTTTGTTAACTTTTTTGTATAATACCGTGTAGGAAATTAAATAATCACTGGTGTTTCTAGTTTGCCTTGTGCATTGTGAGTCCATCCAAGTAGGACAAATGTTGAAAGGGTGTTTTGTTTTTCAATCTGCCTTCCAGATAAATCGAGTGTACGTCATCTTTGACCAACCTGTCACGGTGTCCATGATCAAACTATGGAACTACAGCAAGACGCCATTACGGGGTGTCAAGGAATTTGGAGTAAGTATGAAGCATTGTTGATATTTAATCAGTTCCTCATGACAGGCCATGAGCAAGTGAAGGGAAATTATTAATTATACTAAACTGGTTAAAAAATAATCTGAAGTAAGAAATTTTAAGTTATATTAAAGGCAGTGGATCTCTTTTGCATGCCTAAAAATTGACATTGTGTGAATACAATGGCATTTAGAAGAAAATGTCATCTGGGAACCTTTAGCAAAATATAGGAGCTAGAAACTTAGTTTTAGTGGAATTATAGTGACCGTTAGACTCTGATTTGAATTTGAATTTTTTTCTCGTGAGAAAAAAATTCCACCATAGAACGTACACTAAACGGCTATTGTTTTTCTTTTGCATTTTTCAAATTCTAAGCAATTACTCTCCCCCAGATTTCACAGACATGCCCTTCATCAATAGCCTAAGGGCATGGGTTATCTTTTCCTGGTCTGCGGGGATGTTTGCAAATGAGATCCACTGCCTTTAAGTGGCATGGACTCTCGTGCTGTATACATGAGATGCACATATGAAATAATTCTGAGAGAAATGGAAACAAAAGAAGAATAGTCTAGTTATTAATATTCTGATAACACTCGTGGACAACTAGTCGTATAGCCATTTATTGTGAATCAATGCCTCCAAATATGTGTGTGACATGTCACCATGATAGTACCCTGTTAAAATTGCACATTTTATGTAACATAAGCATAAAAAGAAAATACTTTGGGTGAAGAAATATAAATATTCAAACTTTTGCAACATGTGTAGGTCATAAAACTTTTGAATTTTGAGGACATGTCAGCTTTCATACATTATATCATAATTAGGATATGTGGCATTTCCTTGCCTTTGGGTTTGCGACTTTATCAGGGTATCATGGTGACGGGTCACATATGCTCACTCCATTTGTCAACTTAATTTGTAACAATTTATTTAATGACCATACTGCCCCCCCCCCCCCCCACTGACAAAAGGGCATAACTGACATTTTTTTTTCAGAATTGAGTTATATAGTGTAGGGGACTCAGTACACCATGTTAAACATGCAGAACAAAAAATATTAATTAGAAGTGTCTGTTTGTTTCATAATCCGCTTGTTAAAAGGACACTGAATAGGGCTTTACATGTTGAACAAAATACATTTTGCTCAATATCACCAAAACACCAAAATGTCAGTTATGCCCTTTAAATTTGTCCTGGGGGGCAGCTAAGTTATCAACCGGTTTTATATGTGGGATTAAGTAAATAAACTTATGACTCTATATCATGTTAGATATTTTAAGTGCAGGAGCAACAGACCATGCTTGAAAGTGGGTGAAGCAGAAAGGGGGCACACATTGTTTCATTAAAACTAGCTGGAGAACTCGAGCAGCATTTTATGTTTTATGTTGAAATCATATGTTTGCATTATCTCTTTTGTTGTTAGCTTCTTGTTGATGACTTATTGGTGTACAATGGCATCCTGGGTCAGGTGACGACGGGGGCCAGGGGAATCCTCCCCACCCTAGACGTCCCCACCCCCTACCACACCATCCTGTTTGCCGACAATGCCGAACTGAGACGGAGAGAGAGACACACCCTCTTGCAGTAAGTTCTATCTTGTTAATCATATACAAGACCCTGCAAGACAATACCATCAAAAGCTTGCCAAACATGGATTTTAAAGGGGAATTCCGGGCTCATAGCAAGCTGCTATGAATAGAAGCAGAATAATCAGAGAAAAACATCACTGAAGGTCTGAGGAAAATGGGGCAGATATATATAAGTTTGATTAATTTTGTTAAATTCTTAAGATTAGTAAAAATTTACCACACTGCATTATTCTGTTCCAGCAATTCTCCATTTGTCCATTACTCCATGATCCACATGAAATTGAAATGATCATGCCATCATTTCATGATATAATTTTTACGATTTTCTCTTTTGAATTATGAGAAATTTAGGATTGAATCTGGAGTTTGTTTGCTTTTCGACTCATAGTGTATATTTGCCTAAAACCTTTCCATTTATTTTTTGGGGGTTTTAATTTCATCAGAAATCAGTCTCAAGATCAAGATGTCCAGATGACCGATGACCATCAGGTCATGTCCCATTACCAGAACCCCAAGAAGTCGGGAACTAAAGCCGTGGATCAAGGTAGGTGTAATAGACTGGCCTCCCTGACTTTAACTCTTAACATGTTCAACCTATTTGAACAGTACCACATTTATTTCAATATTGTTAATATTTCTTGAACTGTTTGGTTCATTTTCCCCACCTGGGTTACATTTCTAGGGTTTCTGTACATTTTAGAACTTGCTCACTTCCTGATGTTGACAAGGCAAACAAAATAATTGTGCCATTCTACTTTGCACTGATTTTGCATTCCGTTATTGTCTATCAGGTCAATCATTAACAAAACAAAACCATGTTGGAGAAGTTTTTGCACCTGTGCAACATTCCGACTTGTTTGTCTGATTGTAGATTTCTGTACTGGTGGTTTGTGAACTGCCTAGCAACAAGAAAGTCATTAATCATTAACAAAATACAACCATGATGGAGGAGTTTTTGCACCTGTGCAACATTCTGATTTGTTGTTCGTCTGATTGGAGATTCACTCTTGCAATGTGGATATTAACTCTTTAATGAGCCTTTATGAACAATGCTATATTAAAGGTTAGTGACATGATTGGGAACACTTGAAAATGCCTCAAGAACCAAATGAGTTGAAATATGTACCAACTATACACTAGCAGGAGTGGATCTCCCACCTGGGAGGATTTGTCTGTAATTTGTTTGCTTTAAGGAGAATCAAGCATAAACATGGGAGTATCTTATTTTTTTCCGGGTACGATAAAAATAAGCCCCATATAGAGCCACACAGCAGGTGTCTGTGCTACGAGTGACATTGACATTGTTTATTTTAGAATGAGTCAACGTTTGACTACAAGATTTTCACAGGAGAATCCTTGCATAGTTTACTTGATTCTAGAGTAGTTTCAGCCCAAGTTGAGGACTACCCCCAATCATGTCATTTACCTTTAAGCTATTTTTGGAGTGTAGTACTTAGTGACTTCAAACAGCTGTACACATGCATGTTAGAGAAAGGTGTTGTGTTCAACAAATGAAGATAAAAGTATACCCTTTCTAATCATGTAACTTTTCTTTTCATATTGTTAGAATTTTTTAAAGTTAGAATGCATTTTGTAAAATTATATATATTTCAGAATATCCACAAATGTGCATGTTTTTATCATTTTACAGAAAATCTGTGATAAATTCTCAAATATGTAGAAAAATATCCAATGCCAAATTACTTATTTTTTGAATGATATAGTGAGGGCTGTCCCTCTACTAAATCAAAATGAAAGAACAAATTTGTATTATTATCATACTTAATATATCATTGACCCTTATTTTAGGGATATAATTTGTGGCGCCCCAGGGACATGTTAAAAGTGAATCATTTAATACTTGCAGAACAACATAATTTGAATAAAACCTACTTCAAAAAAATCTACTAATCCTTGAAGCAAATTTGTTGTGTAGCTTTCTATGGGATTAATTTCTATCATGGCTTGGGGCACTAAAGTAATGTAGTACTGGTATGGTTTTGCTTGATTTCCTTAAGTCAACAAATTCTAGACAAATCCTTCCAGCCAGGAGATACACTCCAGCTGGTGTATACACCGATTTATCTTTTAACCAGAATGGTTCTTGAGGCATGTTTTATTTCTCCAAATCATGTAAAGCCCTTTACTGTAATTTAGATAAACAAAATAAGTAGTGTTCACTTTGCTTGAACAGAAGCTGGACTGACATCATGACAAATTCTAAATTTTTTGTTATCCATCTTATAGCCCTGAGGCCCAAGACAAGTGTACCAGGTAAAGGAGTCCCACGGAGGAGGTAGTATCACAAAAAGCAACTCTTCAACATGGTGTATAGAACTGAGTAAAAATGGGTACCTGAGAGGACTGAGAAAGCCAGTTGTGAATGAATTAGCTCCTGAGCGCCTAACGGGCAGCCGGGCTAGGAATACTCCCCAGGGAGTGGAGATGGCGCACAATAATGTGCAGGCTTGATATGGGTCCAATGATCAGGGGGTAATGTGTGACGTCATGTGAGCACGGTTCTACAGTGGAACAAGACGATAAACCCTCACCTTTACCTTTTTGTATAGAACTGACACAATATAAGCAGTGTTTCAAGAAAAAGTTGCGTTAAAGCCATGTCCATTGGAAAGCTCCATGTTCCAATAGCCAACTTCAGCAGAATGAGGAAGAGAAAAACAAACCGAAGTATTTATACCAGCATCAGAACAAATGCCATTGAAAGGTCATTCAATGTGAATCAATGTCAATCAATTTAAATGAAATAAACAACTGTCAAACAACAGTTTTATAAAAATGAACAACATAAACAACAATAAGAACTTAAACAGTTATTCTCATTCTCGTATTGAACGCTTGAGCAAATTTGGATAAGCCATTCAAGAGATATGTTAAAAAATTTCATCCAGTTGCCCTGCGTAGTCAGTGAAGTCAGTGAAGAGTTGTTCTGGTATGACATCATAGACTTGGGCAGAATTGACATCTACAGAGGGTTACATAAAGATTATTTGTTTTGAAAAATCATATCTCTTGAATGGCTTGACCAAATTTGCTCGAACTTTCCATGTTATGTTTATAAAACTGTTCTGAATTCCCTGAATCTACAGTAATATTTTGGGGAACTTTCCCTTTAATCATATTGTTAATTTATGTTCATAGCTCTTGATGTACATTATTTACATAATTATTTATATAATGTATTATTGTGATTATATGTGTCAATTGTACAGAGGAGAGATTTATTGTTTTGAACAAAATAATTTGTGTGCTGAAGTGAGAATGGTATCTTTTGCTTTAAAGATTGTGTCAGGGATGTGCAAGTCCATTACTTCCCTTCATTATCAATACCAAACAGTAGTTTAGTACTTACAAATAGTGTGTTGAAAGTTTGAGATCCATACATCATGAATTTGTTGTTTTATGAGGAAAACTAATAACGACATGTTACCAGAATGTTGTTCTTTCCGTGAGTTTCAATTTTGCTCATACTGTGAATCGCGGTTATTGTGTAACGTCGCAAGACCAGCGGAGCGCTTTGATTGGTTAAACGGCTAACCTCCGCACGACCTTTGGCTAACGGCTGATCGGACAATTTTGGAACGGCATGTGCACGTTTGACGTCACAGATTTTTTGAAAATGCTTCTGAGTAATTTGAAAAATGATGGAGTTTAACCGTCCAGATTTTCACCAAAACTCAATATTTTACCCCAAGTCTCTATGAGAGGTGTTTATTTATATTAATCTTCACATTGGATATGATTTCAGCTGATTTCATTCATTTAGATGTTTTTTGACGTGCAAATCAATGACACAATCTTTAATATTTTCGATTAACTAGCTTATTAATGCCAAAACCCCAATATTTTCCCTCAATAAGTATCTAATGTTTGGAATGTTATGAAGGTGAACATTTTATTGTATGTCATCTTATCTGTTTTGATCAAGAAAAAGTCTAATATTAAAATTTCATATCCACTTCAATGGAAGTACTATATTATATGATCTGTCAACATAAAACTGGCGTAGAGTTGTATGGTATGAAAGGAACTAAAACTACAAATAAAAAAATAATAAAAGGCATTCTGTATAAAAGCAGAAGTCTTGAGACTTGTTCATACAATGCATGAATGATATCTCAACCAAATGTGGAAAAATTTCAGTGCTCCCATATCTTTAAACGATTACATTTCTTTGTGATAGATCACAATTGCAATTACATATATATGTAGTATTTATGGATTTTATTGCCTTTTATGTCTTTGTATTCCATTTTTATGCAGTGTCTGAAATAATTACGAATGTGAGATAAATGACATGTTGCTTGTGTAACCAACGGTCCAGTGCATGACATTTCCCATTTACTTCACCCATTTACAGGAACTATTATAATTGAGTCCAATTTTATAATTGTAAAGGAATTGTATTCATGGTGTGTACAGTATGAGTAAAAAAAAAAAGAAGACAAAAGATTCAATCCCAAATTTCTCCAAATCAAAGAAATACTGGGCACTCCTGTTATAGCGAAATTTAAATTTTGATATTACAAAATAAAAACTTGGGTCCCAAATTATTATAATTGCAGTCTATGCGGCAAAATTGGTTCACTTATAATGAAATTCTGATATAACGACATATAAACGCGCCAGTCCCCGAGAACTTCGTTATAACAGGAGTCCCATGTTTGTCATAAAACTGATATCATGGACTGATAGCACTATCAATTTACTTTCATATGGTATATTTTTCAGTAATACTAGGTATATAGTCACCAATGACTGCTTATCAATTTTGTGAAACATATCCAAGTTTGTGTATTTTGTGCTGCATAATGCCATTGGGCAGAGCATTCATAACGCAGCATGCACGCGCACTGCAAACTTAAAACTTGGACAAGAACAGTTTTGACATGTTTTGTAGGACTGATGAACACTCACGTGTGAACGAATGTGAATGTGATTATGGTATTGTTCTGTGATATCAGTTTTCTGGTATAAATAGTACCCTGAGGTACCAAGTAGAAATCTGTCATTTTGTTAAATTATCAATTTTTTTTAGCACTGTATCCTGGTTTACCAAACTTTGTAAAACTTACGTAGTGTGAAAATAACGCGAGCTTCATTTTCACCCCACTTTTTGTATGTCTTTTTGTATGTCTTTATTGTGCACTTGTGCAGCCTCTGCATCAAAACCACTGCTCTCAGTTATCATAACCGACGGAAATACATATTTGGACAAAAGAGGGCACTACACAGTGTGGTAGACCAGGTTACAACGGTACCCTGGGGTAGTGCGTGGCACATCATTTTAAGAATTGAATCTGGCTTCACATGTTTGACTCATACTGTAGGCCTATATTGTGTACAGTACTGTATGTGCCTTGACAGTACATGTAGTCTTGTTACAGATAATGATACTGTAGTCTACTGGTCTACATGACTGTATTGACAATTCTGTAATCGTTTGTGGTGAGCTAAATGAACAGTCTAAATGTCATTTGGCTATTAAGTACTTAATTGCTACAAGTATTTAATAAATAATACTGTTAACTCAGTTTTCGCAAACACAATCAACAATTATCAATTGGACTTTTAAGAAATTGATTGGCACCTTGGGGTCAATTTTAGTATAAAAAAAGAAGAGTTTTGATCATATTAGTCTCTTTTCAGAAACATTGCTGTGACAACCCACATTGTATTCTAGAATGTACTTAAGCTCATAATTCAGAATGTACTTGTAAAAGAATAAGTACGAAGTAGCCACCATGCCACTCATCCAGCTGTTTGCCTTACTTTGGTTTGTCTTTCTTGTGAATATATTGTATATTTGTGAAAAGTTTGGAATTATGTAATTTATTATTAAAAACAATCACCTTGTACACCATAATTAAACCATTAATGCACATGGTTGACTTGTGTGCGTCAAAACTTGATTGTGCTGTTTCTATCTTTGTTGTAAATTGTTGTTGTATGCTGTGAGATAATGCACATCATTGCTGGGCTGATAAAACCAAGTTGTATTTCAAATTTTGGTATAAATGACTTTATTTGATAAATGTAAAGTTTATAGTGTAATTCTAATAACCATGTGTGTTGCACATCTTAAAACATAATTGATTATCAAACATAGTCCTCAATCCCAAGTTCAAATAACATAGCCTACGCACATAATTTGTAAAAAAAATAAGAATAAGCTTTAACAGCCCAGCAATGAATACTGATCTGCAAAAGGGATGTGTCCCTGTATCACCAAGCAAAAAAGTACCCCCCCCCCAAAAAAAAGATGTTTTGTGCTAGATCTCAAAACTATGAAAGGTGATTTTGGTCGGCATGGTCGTTTCTTGAATTTGCTTAATTTTCTGAAAAGTAATCCTTGTGCTAATTATTAAAGGTGAGTGAAAAAAGATATGTCAGCTGGACACCAGTGGTCGGGTTTGGTCCCTAGACCGAATTTAAGGGGGTTCATTTACCTAGTCCTACACATAGATTAGTGGGTATGTTTGGCGTCTTCGTGACCTGTATACTGCATGCGTGCGACGTGGTGCGCATTTTGTCTATGCGCGCGCTTAATTTCATTTCATTGCGCAATGTTATGTATTAACATCATTGATTACG
>JZLH01S0437513.1:60347-73756 GCA_001188425.1 Eucidaris tribuloides
ACCCCATTAATAGTCTCCGATATCGGAGATAATCTCCAATATCGGAGATAATCTCCGACATTGGAAATAATCTCCGATATTGGACGTGCGCCCGTACTGCCTAAATCTGCGCATATTTGCAGTGGCTAACTTATGCAACTCACGTGGAGAGGTGATTTGCATGAGCGCAGCCATCAACAAATTTCGAATTTCGGGAAACTGCGTGCATATTTTTCGAAAACAGCGAGAAATACGTTATTAATCAAATTATTTGAGTGTGAATTAAGAATTTGTGGTTTTGCAGATTTAGGGCACTGACCATACAGTGATCTGAGTGACCGTCAATAACACGTCATTGTCAAAATTACAAACATGACAAAAAAAGGACAGAAAAATGTAAAAATTTGTTGAACGAGTCTTTAATTTTATCATGTTTACATGTTTATGGGATCATACTTATCGACTATATCTGTATAGAGTCGACCCCTAAACTCAGAATTACCTTGCCGCAGACATTACCCCATTGAAATTTTCTTTATTACCTCAGTTTTCGATGATTTACATTTGCGATTCTCATACACTGTCACTCACTCAAAAATTGTCCAGTCCCACATATGCAATCGACAAGTCTCATCTCACTCACTCTTTCGACTTCGTCACTGTTCGTGAATCAATTTACTCGATCCAAACTCACAAGCAGTCAATATGTAGAATATAAACCGTATATAAATCACCAGCATTAAAATATAATTCAAAGAACATCAAAAGCATACATACCTGGGTCTGTAAAAACGAATGATAAAGGGCGAAATAGTTCACAGGCTTGCCAATCAACGTGCAAAACGAATCAACGAAAATGGCTGGCGAAGTTCCGCGTACGTACGTACGCACCAATGAGCCTGATAATATAATCCTTGGTACGCACGCACGCCACCGGTAACGCGTGCGTAATAGGCTATGTACAGCAGCGTGCGCGTCGGGCCAACACAGTACAGTATAGTCGATTAAAACTGGTTGAGAAAAGAAGATTTTCACCTCTCCCTGACTTTAAGATAAAAAAAAAATGATGGACCTTGTCTCTGTCATATTAATGTCAACTAAGAATGGATAACATAGCTCAACATTGACAAAATTTGTGGGAAAATGTGCTGTCAGTGGATAAATCAAAGAATTAAAAAACTGCATTAGGTCTGAGGTAGTTTATAACTATTTTCTGATCGGATTCACTGGAGATAATTTTGTCTAAGACTCTACTTTCCCTTCTCATATCGTTGTTACTTTGTGCCATATTTCAATTTACTTTGATTTACATTGCTTACACGCTCTGATTATTCCAATAGAAAAAGGACTATAGGTCCTATGTACTCATATTATCTTATATATAACAAAGAAAAGAAAAGAAAAGAAAAAGAAAAGACAAGAAAAGAAGAAAAGGAGGAGGAAAAATAATGGTAATAATTATATTCATTAAATTTATTATTATTATTACTGTCATTCTTCAAAATACAAAGAAAGTGTTACCTCATGCACAATATACGATAGTTGAATTTGCTTTTGTAAAATTGGTTATGAAAAGGAAAACAACCATAGTAACACAGATATGAAGTATTACAATATTTTTTTTTATTAAATGTGACTATACATTAAATTGTGCATGAATTTATCATGTCGGCCATATATAAACATTGAAAAGTCAATGAATACCCAAACTATTTAATTTGAAGTGTTCATAACAACAATAACATTGGTATGCAGTGAAAACAATGCAGAGACAAATGAAAGTACATCATGTATAATTGATAATCACCTTACAATTCTTTCAGGCATTTAAAAAAGAGGTTAAGTCTAATGTTTAAAAGAGTGTTAATTCAAATACCTACAATTAAATACTAACACAGATGCATGGAAATAGGAGAGCTTCCTTGTGAATAATCAATTTCATCTGTCATAAAACCAAAAATTATTTTTCCTTTTCCCATTTCACAAAGCAGTGGGTGTCAGCTTTATGTTTTAAGTAAAAATAACACATTTATTATTATGATTATAATAATAATAATAATAATTATTATTATCACCATCATTTCCACCATCATCATCACCATCACCATCATCATCATCATCATCATCATCATCACTATCATCATTATTATCATCGCCATGATCACTCACGATACTGCTTTGCTCATTCATGTATGTTGTGTGATATGTGTTTTTATCTTTTATTCTACCAATTATTCTGTTTTGTTATCATTTATTGAATTTGTGTACTAACTGTATACTCCAATACATTTCGGTGGATGATATTGACAAAGAGTCACTCATTCATTTCTGGAATAGTAGGGGGAGGGGGCATGGTGGGGTGGACTGTAGATATCAAACTCATAAATAGGCCTTCAAAAAAGACCATGAACACATATTGTTCATGTTCAAGGACAACGTGAACACTTGTTTAGGCACATAAAAGAGACAACAATGCTACATTATTTCATTATAAATATAGAAATTTGAATTTATTAACATAACCACAAATACAATACACAATTTCAGTCATTGATTATAAACACAGCTTAACAGCTTAACATGAGTGCAAGATGTCAGTTTGTTTGTTTTGTGTTTTATTCAAGAAACATCTTTCACATTGGAACTGACATTTAAATATCAAATATTTCGTGTGCAATATATGTTATATTTGTTTTGTGAAGTAGGTCTCAAGCAATGTTATGAGTTACAAAACCAGCAGCCATCATGTAATATACTTGTATTGCTTGGCAAAATAACTTTCAACAATGCTCATCAGGTTCTACGTTTATGATATCTCCCCCCACCCCCAACAAATATTTTATTTGATCATTTTAAACCCTAACTTCTGAATTTTCCAATTTTCAAGGTACCTTCACCCACAGGTTATTGGCCCAGAGAAAGCGAGAGACGAGATATCTCGTCATGAGGTCCATGGGAAATGCCTGTTCAAGCAAAATCAAACTGTCTTTAATGGGTTAAGGCACTAAATGATTGTTTTAAAGTATCAATGTTTTAGGCCTTCAGTTTTAGACCTTACCAGAGATATGCTTATAGCACAAAGGATACTGTAGCTCAGATCGTACCAACTGGAAATATAGATAAAGATGCCTCTATTCAAACAAAATGATATTTGAGAATGGCACCCATTGGCAACAAAAAGACCTTTTCCGTTTTGACAAGACATTGCTTCGTCTTCCATAGCTGGGGGGCTTCCATGAGTATAACAAAATATGAGTATCTTCATCTATGTATGCATTTCTTTAGTTTAGGCACTGCTGTAAAACTTAATTATTGCATCATCTTTTGTTGTGCTCTAGAAGCCCCCCAGCTATGGCGCACATCACATTCTCAAAACCTAACTCGTCTTTTGTTCGTTGACATGAGATATACCAGGATGGGGACTGATTTCCCCTGGTTTTTATATTGGTTTATTTCCGGTAGAGCCCTCCATCTAGATTAAACAATGATTTATCTGGGGTCTGTGTTTTATGAATTTTTTGATGGGGATTTTCAGATGATTTTAGACTTTAACTCGGGTAGCACACAACTCATTTATATTGTGTACAAATTTGGGGAATTTATTTTGGTTTGGAGCATGAATACAAGCACTTTCACAAATCAAAAAATGATAACATTGAATAAGGATGCTGACATTGGAGGTTCACAAAATCCAGTTCTGTGGCAATACACTTCCATTGCAATGTTGCTTGCATAATAAGTTCATCCATGTAAAATTCATGTATGCCTTGCTCTATTGTTCTTCTTGAACTGTTAAGGCGTGCATTCGAATGGAAATTTGCTATGTTATCATCCTTGTTCAATGCAATTTGTCATGAAATTTAAATGTGTTATTCCTCCTCAGAGTATCATGGCAAGGTTTTGGTGATAGCTTTATGGTGCAGGGTCACAGTACTGTATGCTCTATGTGAATCTCATTACATGCCAACCTGAAGTACTGTAGTAAAGTGATATAGGTGAATGCTCAATATCAGAAAGTGGTTTTACTACAAAATTAAAGAATTTTCCCCATCCATGAATATGCAGGGATGGCAGTTAGAATTTATGACAGGGGTTGTTATTTGTCTGCGATTAGCTATTTTGTATACACCCCCACCCCCTGAAATACATGTACGCCCTGAATACAGGCTTTTGCCTGAAAACCGGCATCCCTGATGGATTCAATGAATTAAGTAAATGTAGAGGAACTCGAAACTTAAAGTTTGAGCAAGTTTGGATAATCCATTCAAAGGTTTTTATTAAAGTCCCATGCAGGACACCCTGTTTTGAACATTCTGCAAAGACTGTGATGTCATATTAGAAGAACTGCTGAATTGCTGCATTACAAAACTTCATAAAATTTCATTTTCTCAGACAGCAAAATAGTGCTGGACTTACGCTTTCAGAGAGGCAAGAAAAAAATGTCTCTATTCTAACATATAGAAGTACATCAGGGTTGTACATGTATTTCTGATTAAAATTAATATTTAATACATGAAATTTAATGAGCTTTGTGTACAGTTTCTAATATGACATCAGACTTTATAGCTACATTGCCAAGAGAGGGTGTCCCCTATGAGGATTTAATCAAATTTTAAAACTCATAACTCCTGAATGGATGGATTTTTCAAACTTGCTCAAATGTTAATTGTCGAGTTCCCTTAATTTTTTGCAATCATTGACTCCACATTTATGTCTGGGCAAAATTCTCCTTTAATAATACAATTTAACATTGTGGCGATTCAATTCAAAGAATTGTCAAACTTTAATATTTGAGCTACAAAGTGCTTAAATGGACAAATAAATGAACACCCTAGAATGCAAAAGTTTGGAAAGTTATGCTACCACCGGCAAAGGTAAGCATAGATAAACATCACATGTGACTTACTACTTTAGTGGAGTACAAAGTAGTCAGTTTAAGACCTTATCAAAGACACTTAGAGCATGGCGGATTATGTAGCTCACATTTTTTAAACTGTGGTCATTGTAAAATTGTGTCTTTAAAGATTCAACTTCATCGGAGGCCAGTACAGTTGCCTGAGACCACAATATCAACTAATCACACACATTTCATGTTGTGGCATGTGGTTGTAATTGCAAATAGTTTTTGTCAGTTTTTGCCTGGAATGGCTGGAATGTTATGACCTTTGTCATAACATGTGGTTGTAATTGCAAATTGTTTGATGTCAAGTTTCTGCCAGGAATGACTGGAATGATACGAACTTTGTCCATTGCTATGGATGCCATTATCACGTTTCTCTGCTGTTCTGTCCTAGCCTGTTGGCATGTTTGGATAATGTCTCTTCTGTTTTCTGCTCCAGTTCCTGTATGTGGGCATTCAGTATTCTCTCCAACTCCAACTGGTGTTTTTGGTCTTCCCTCAAGAATCTCGTTCCTACCGACTCACGAGACGGAGGCCTCTGTAGAAAGAAGAGAATTTTGGGTATACAGATTAAGCCTTGAAGTTGCAGTATGGAGGTATGAATCATACATTTCACAGGTGTGGGTGTGATGGGGGGGGGGAGGGGCATTGCCCCCGCCCCCCCGGGTCAATTCTTTTCACTTTGACGGGTGATTTTCAGAACTTTTGAGCCAAACAGGGGCCCTGCCCCCCCCCCCTTATGAAATTTCTGGATTCACCCTGTTTCAAGAAGTGATCTATCACCTGCAGACTACAAGCTGTGATCAATTCATATTTCCTGATCAAATGTATGTGTTGTAATTTAGTTTGAATTGTATGATTTGTCGGCTGTTTAATATGTGACCCATGCAGACTGTATAAAGTCACAAAATATGACGACACAAAAAATGGAAAGTAGGTTCAGATTTGTTTACACATTGTATGTGTTATATTTTCACTATCTAGTGTCAAACTTTAATACTGCCCAAATGCTTAATTTTATATCTCAATGTTATGGAAACCTAGAAAACAGGGACACAATAAGGTGAAAGTGTGAGAAACACAGACATTCCTAAATACCCAATGCATTTTAATATTACAGACAGTTATTTACAAAAACAGGGACACAATCTGAACATGGGTAAAAAGTTGGAGGGTGGGGTACCAAAAATAGGGACAGTTAAAGGTCTGTGTATTACATACATAAACATCTTTGTAGTGACTCACGTTTAGTCTCCCTCGCTCGCTAGGGAGTCCCAGTTCAGACAAGCCAGTGATGTTGAGCGCCGACACCTCAAGATCGCTCCCACTCCCATCGTCTCGGAGCCTGCTGATGCCTGGTGGTGATGGTAGCAAGTCAGAGCAGCCGGACTTGAGGGAGCCCGTCTCAAGAGAGGACACCCCATCATCAGACTCTATTTCAGGTGACCCTGGTCAAAGGAAATACACATATGGCATTACTTCATGTTTCTTTATGTTCGGACATTACCACATTTCAAATTTTTTTAATGAATATATTAATTCACTAGTATGTTTTTGCCTTTGTGAGTGTGCCACGCGTCAGGGGGCCACATAAACTACTTCTAGATCTAAAGACGACAATGGTAAAAACGTATGTAGTTTTGGCCCTTGGCGGCCTAAATCATTGGACTTCCATTCCCTTTTGTCTAAATTTGGTCAAAATTAAATATCACCTTTCAAAAAAGAAGATGAAAATGTTGAATGTTTACACACAAGGCACAGCGAATGATGGACGGCGATTATTGCAATAGCTCACTAGAGCCTTTGCCTCAGGTGAGCTACTCAAATTAATGCATTGTTTGATAATAAACTGGCAATAAATGATCTATGTTTTCCTCACGTTAACATGTTTAGTGAACAAGCAAACCCTTGAAGGGCTCCTATATTGGTTTAAATGCATTAAAGGTAAAGGATCTTTCACTAGTTACTTACTCTCTTGTAAGTCATTCATTCCATCTGGAATTCTTCTTTCCTGAGAATTTTGTCCTGCATAATAACTTGAGCTGCAATGACAAAAATGGTATAAAACAAAAATAGAGGTTATTGAGACAAATCAAGTGATCGGCTTGCCATCATAAACCCAAAATGATCATGATGGTTTCAGATGTATTTCTAAAATAAAGAAAAGATTTTTGTTGAATAATATTTAAATTTTTATTGAATAATATTTCGATTTTTCTTGTACACTCATGTGTGTATGTGCACATATAATTACGGACACATTAATAATTATATCATGACATCTTTGCTTAGAAAATCACTTTTTAACACCAAAACTATAGTTTGAAAAAGGATGCATGTATTTTGCATCTGCACCCAAAATTTCAGTATGGCCTGAAAAAAGTAGAAAATGTGAAACACTGGAGTATTTTGGAGTTTATTTATTTATTTTTTTTGCATGTAATGTTTGTTCCTACTGGTGGCCTATGAAAATTAATGAGCTTCAGAGCAAAATCTGATTTGTATCAAGTTAACCCTTTAGCCACTGAAGACCTGGTAGAAAATGGCTTATCGTTCCCTGGAAGGTACAGCAATATTGCCCTCAATGGTGCACAAAAGACGGGCGTACAATGTATACTCGAGCGCATTTTACGGAAGGGTGGTTTCGGGAGCGTTTCAGTGAACTACGGGTGTACAACGGATACTAAAGCGCATTTTACAGAAGGGCGGTTTCGGGCGGTTTAGGGAGTAATAAAACGGGCGGTTTCGGGCGGTTCAGGTGCTAAAGGGTTAACTGTGGCATTGCTTTTACGCAGCAATAGCCTGCTTGGCTCTTCTGCTGCCACGATAGCAGTTACATGTAGGTTCTAGGTTCAAATCTTGTTGGGTCATTCTTTTCCTGAGTCAGTCAAATAAAAAGACAAAGCACTTGATCTAATTATCATATTACAGTCCAATCTCAGTTATCCAGCCATGTTGGGACCAGCAGCCATCCAGATAAGTGATATGGCCGGATAAGAGAGATAATGTACATTGTACAAACACAGTACTTTGCAGCAATATATATGGGGCGGGGGGTAATACACATCATTAGCTATAGTTTTACAAACCACGGACCATGCAGAAATTGCAACAAGTGACACTTTATTTTTAGTTCCCTTGATACCCAGCAGGTGTCTGTGTACACATCTGATAAAGGTGTATCAATTATTGGCAGTGACTGGAAAGTCCATTGTTCAGATAATAGAGAGATCCAGTAAAGTGATGCTGTATAACTGAGGTCAGACTGTATACTACAGAGGTAAACAGTAAGTCTGCTCTGCTGTATCAAATTTTATTATTTTTTGCCATGCCATACTGTAGACCCATAACATGTTAGCAGTCTTATCTTGTGGAGCAGTGTACAACTATTTAACTTAAAGCCAGAGTATAGTTTCGGTTATCGATCTGATACCGTCCAAGATTCTTGGTGCTTTTGGCCCTCTGGACTAATCGGAGCCAATACCGGGATAACTTGATTGATGTCATTTAAAAACAAATTACACCTTTATGCTTGGATTTTGTACAGTGGGGAATTATTGGACCTTGCATTCACTTCTGTGTTGAGCTTTAGCAGCTGCCAAATGTCACAAAACATAAATCACAGACTGGCAACAGGCTGCAGATATGAATGATCTCAAGGTTACCAGTTTGACCAGTACTAATTCAAGTAGGTCAGTGGGATTGTTTCCAGGCATACAGGTGAAGGGTCATTAGGGTGAGGAATATTTTTATTGCTCTACAGCATAGGTGGTCTACTCGTTCAACCTCCCTAGAACTAGTGCATCATACCGCTAGATGCTCTCCTTTAATTGAAATATCATAATTTGTCACTTTGCTGCTGTCAATGGTAAGTTGTAATAATTGTGTCACTGAGACGATGTACCTCCTGAGCACTGTAAATAAAAATTCTTCAACTTGATTCTTCATACACATGGCCCTCTTTTGCGAAGATATTGAGTTTTCATCAGTACTAATTCCATGAACAATGGGACGGCCTGTTGCCATGATTGTTTTACGTGTGTTTGTGCAGATTTTTACAGACAACCAGCTTGTGGATGTGCCGTCATGCTAAGAGAACCAACATAGAGTTAAAGTGCATCTCATCCGGTTTGTACATGCTGCTATACCTGTTGGACGGTGTCCTGCCATTGGGGATGACTCTAACTGGACTGCTATTGCTGGACCTGGTCTTGCCTGGACTTGTAACATTCCTTGGTCTATGTGGACTAGTGACTGGTCCAGGCCTCCCTGTATCTGTGTCAGGTCTTATTCTCAATTGAGTGCCAGCGGGTCTCATCCTGGATGGACTAGTGTTTGTTGGCACTGTTCTACTCATGTTGCTGTAAAGTCCTGGTCTACCAGTTGGACCAGGTCTAATGGCTTCATTCTCCTTTGCCGACTGGAGTTGCCTGTGAATTAACTGTAGTTGAGCTTGCAAAGCGGCAACATCAACCTGAAACCCAAAAATTGAAATTTAAAAGATGATGAATAAATCTGAAAGATCTTGTACAATAAGCCTTATTTCTACACCACAACACAAAAATCATAATCAGTTAAAGTCATATGTGACCTACTTAGCATTTTTTTTTTTAGGGGGGGGGGGGACAAAAATTTTGTGTGTGTCCAAATTCACGACCAAATCGGTAGCCGAAAAGTCACTCAATGGGGGGGGGGGGAGGGTGGGAGGTGACGGAAAATTTTTGTGGCAAAATCATTTTTCATGGCCAAATTCGCAACCAAATATTAGCTAAAAAATCGCTCAGTTAAAATTTTTGAATAACACCAAACTCCCTGTATTTTTCATTACTTTGAAAAAATAGGGGGGGGGGTGTAGCTTCCCCCCTGCCTTGTGACCTTTGACATTTCATGACTGAAATCTAAGCAGTTCATTATTGCCTTAAAATACATACGTGATCCAAGTTACATTACAATCTGACCAGCTGCTCATAAGTTAGTTATCCTTATAAGGAGAACCAGTAATGGACGGACACACAGACGGATGGAAATCCAGACAGACAACAACAAAACGTGATGGTGGGCGCATAAAAAGCCACAAATCTAGTTTCCACTTACATCATGGAATTGGTTACCAGGTGGTTTGTGTCTTGGAGTGGTGGAACCAACTTCCTGTGACTGACTGTCACCGATATCTGCTGCATGATGATCACTTGACAGAGTCGTGACTGGTGGCATCTGAGACGATCTGGATTCTCGCAAGGAACGATTTTCCACACGCAGGGCTTCGAGTTGAGCATTGGCAACCTGAGGTTCGAGTACAACAAAGGTGTAATAAAAATATTGTGATGTTATGTGAACTTCCTTTTCTCAAACACAGATTTTCTACAAGATCTGGTCATTATAGTCACAAAATTCACATTCAAAAGGTTAAAATAAGTGATTATGAGAGGTTTACACTCATAACGTAACAGGGATATTATTGTTTACACAGGAACGAAGGCAGGTTAAATATTAAGGTGGGGGGGGGGGCGGGGCGGTTCTCGCCTATTGAAAATTTTCTCTGGAATTTTCCTGGCCAAATATTTCTTGCCAACGAGCAAAAACTCAAATTGAGTAGGTGGTGAGGGTGGTAGTGGCTCATCAGGAAAAAAATTGTTACCAAGAAACAATTTTCAGGAATTTTCCAAAACACATTTTCCCCTCAAGTACCCACAACTCATCCGTTCACATCCAAACAGCCGAACTTTTTTTTTTTTAGGGGGGGGGGGGGGGTACTAGGAGTGTAAATTTTTCAAAAAACGCTACAAATCCATCGATTTTCATTACTTTGAACTGAGCACATGCAAAGATATGTTGAATTTAAAAAATGGGTAATGACTAGATACCTGCAGTTCGCTGGCATCCTTCTCCCTCAAGTCCAAGGCCTCCCTCAGACGATGCTCCATGTTGGCGGCCTGACTGCCGAGCACATCCACGGTGGCGTTCCTTTGCTGGAGGGCTACGGTCAGGGACTCTATCTCCTGTCTCATGCCAGCTAGCTCAGCTTGGAGACGACGTTCTATGTGGTCCTCCAATTGAATCTAATCAAAGATAGAAAAAAATATGGTTTAAATTCCTGGATCAGCACCAGAGCAAATTCTTATGACACAATAAACACTTGACCTTTTCTTGGAAGTTAATGTTGTACAGACCTGAAATCAGTCATTTACCAGATCCTGTGACCTTCAACCTTTCCACTCCAATGTCTAATTTGTTCATCATTGCATCATAGTACATACTTGACCAAAGTTCCATTGAAATCTCATGATTAGTTCTTAACCCATTGGTGAATAAGTATGAGTTAACTCATGCTGGGGTCTATGGAGAAGGCATGTTTTTGTGAAATCAAATCCTCTCCAACGGGTTAATAATTGCAGTACAGAGAATGCAATTACGGATGGACAACCTAAAGACAAGATGTTTCTAGCACCTTCTGTACGGAGGCATAAAAATTGCTACTTACGGTGCAAAGTTGTGCTGGCAACACGTTCAAGTTCTTGATGAAACAATTAAGAAGTTAAGTGAAGTGAACTCACCTTTTGTTGTTGACCTGAGTGGTGTTTTCTGGTCTCATTCTCTAGCTGCGTCAATTCTTCAATTCTTTTGGTTAGTTCCACGTTCAGAGCAGCATTGTCACCTTGAACATCACCCAGTCTGGAAAGGTGAAAGGGAACATTCCCCAGAATTTACCCAACCCAGTGCAAGAAAGAGGAGGAAAGAAAGAGAAAGGGAAGAAGAAGAAGAAGAAGAAGAAGAAGAAGAAGAAGAAGAAGACAAAGAAGAGGAAGAGGAGGAAGAAAAAGAAGAGGAAGAAGACAAAGAAGAAGAAGAAGAGGAAGAAGAAAAAAAAAATCAGCAGAAATAGAGAAATGAAGAGAAATACAATAAAGAAAAAACAAAGGAAGTGGGAAAGAAGAAGAAGATATGGATTGGTAAAACAAGACATTTTCTCTAAATAACGAAATAGCAGAGGTACAGGTTTATTCTGTTGTTATGTAAAATGATTAATTTGTTAATTTATATTGCAGTCATTGCAAATAAGTATAAATTTGGAATTCAAGATTTAAGTCTTAACATGCTGATCAAATAGTACACAGAGGTTTAATCCTCCAGCATGTTAACATTTATTAGAGAGGCACCCTCTGTGTGCACCAGCTTTTCATCAGCATTTTTGTTATATGTACATGTAAACAAAGTATAATAGGCAACTGCTATTGCATTATAATACACGTACCTTGTATGTTATCCAATTAGAGAAATTATATCAAAATAAACAAACAATATTGAAATGAAATTTAGTTTAGCCTAACCTGTTTTCCAGTCTGTTGATCTCCATCTTCAGACTCGCTTCTGACTCCACCAGGTCACCAATCCTCCTCTGAGCTTCCTGCAGCTGGCCCCGAAGTCTACACGTCTCCTCACTGACCTGCATGCTCTGCACCCGCTGCTCATCCTCCAGGCTCCTGGAATACAAAGGGAAGGCCAACAACCATGGGTGATTATGGTCCAGGGACCGACCAAAGGTCCAGATGACCCAAAGTATTATTGTTAATGCTAGGTTCCGACTGCCGATCTGTCACATCGATCAGGCCCGATCAAGCCATTTTTTTGGCATTTTCAGTCTATTTCAGCCAGTAATCGCAGTCAATCTTCCAAGATCGGCGTACGTCTCTCTTGATCGACATCATTTTGGTTACCTACTCGAGCATTGTGAACATGCCAAAAACATTTGAGTAGGGAGCCAGAGCATTGACGATCACTCCAATCAAGGTAGATTGACCCCGATTATCTTGCAGAGCTCGACCAACCAGGCCCAATATTAGCTTGATCGGTTGACAGATTGGCAATGGGAAACTAGCATGATGATACAATCAAACCTCTTTTGAAAGACATTGAATGAAAACACTAGTCTATTCTAGACATAGCAGGCTATTTGCAATGCATTTTTTGACTTTTGTTGATAAATTTGGAATTTGCAGGCATAGAACAGATGATATGTATCATTACCATAACTCTTAAAGGCTAATGACATGATTGGGAACACTTGAAAATGCCTCAAAAACAAATGAGTTGGGACATATACCAATTGTTATAAATTTGTGATTATCTATTATATACTTATTACATGCTACATGTAGCCATTTAATTAGATGCAGTTTATGTGCTGGTGAAACCAACATTGAAATATTTTTACTGCCTAGACAGTTGTGGAATGTTCTGGGCCAAATGTAATTTACATAGAAAAAAATGTAACTCCCCAGGTGTCAGCTAATTAGCATAATAAAGGAGATATTTCCTGTAAGCATACTAGTGTGAGTTCAGTGACCTTTAGGCTAATTTTGTAAACAAGTTATTTATGAATGGAATAGTCTAGATAATAGTAGATTCTAGAACAGGTCATTGTGTTTGTTATGTTGTCATATTTACAAGCATGAATAGATGATTTTAGACTAAGAGGGTTTTGATATAAATATCAGTTGTTTTGGACATGAGTTCAGAGTTTTCTGTCATC